>BSBM01002304.1:0-271863 GCA_027924585.1 Larix kaempferi | reverse complement strand
GAGAGAGAGAGAGAGAGAGAGAGAGAGAGAGAGAGAGAGAGAGAGATTTGGGGTTAGGGGGTTTAGAGAGAAAGAGGTAGAGGTTAGGGGTTAGGTGTTTAAAGAGAGAGAGAGGGAGAGAGAGAGAGTTTCATGGTTATGGATTTAGAGAGGGAGAGATAGAGAGATATTGGGGGTTAAGGATTTTAGAGAGAGAGAGAGAGAGTGTAGGTTAAAGGTTTAGAGTGAGAGAGAGATTAGAGGTTGGGGGTTTAGAGAGAGAGATATAGAAAAATATAGATTGGGGGTTAGTGGTTTAGAGAGAGAGATATAGAAAAATATAGATTGGGGGTTAGTGGTTTAGAGAGAGAGAGATTGGGGATTAGTGGTTTAGAGAGAGATAAGGAGATTTGTGGTTAGGTTTTATAGAGGGAGAGATAGGAAGAGATATATTGGTGGTAAGGGTTTTAGATAGAGAGAGAGAATCAAGGTTAGGGGTTTAGAGAGAGAGATAGAGATTTGAGGTTAGGGGTTCAGGAAGAGAGAGATAGGGATTTTGGGTTTAGGAAGAGAGAGATCAATGGTGGAGTATGGATGGTTAGTGAGGGGGGAGAGGGACATAGAGATGGGGGTATGGGTAGGTGGGTGAGGAGTGGGGATTTGGAGAGAGAGAGGGAGAGGTTAGGGGTTGAGAGAGAGAGAGAGAGAGAGAGAGAGAGAGAGAGAGAGAGAGAGGTTAATAGTTTAGAGAGAGAGATAGAGGTTAGGGGTTTAGAGAGAGAGAGAGAGACTAAATTTTAGGTGTTTAGTGAGAGATAGAGAGAGATTGGATTCTAGGTGTTTAGAGAGAGAGGGAGAATGGGGGTTAGAGGTTTATAGAGAGAGAGAGAATGGAGGTTAGGGGATTAGATTGTGTGAGCAGGGATGATTTTAAGAACCCCCCCAAAATTTATATGTATAAAAAATGGGCGAATCTCCCTGATATATAGGAAAACTTGAAGGTGATTTTATCAATAATATAATATGTATATATAATTTTTTCAGCGAATCCTTCATTTCATTATAAAATGCTGTAAAATATTGGCGAATCTTTCACTAAATTATAAGATATTGTAAAATATTGGCGAATATTTCACTTAATTATAAAAAATTGTAAAAACTTGGCAAATCTTTCACTGATTTATAAAATATGGTAAAAATTTGGCGAATCTTTTGCCAATAAGACTCAAGCTTTTGATTATGTAGATTACTAAGGTAGTGCAACAGAAGAAAATACATCGGAACTCAACTCTTGACTCTCGAATGAACAAGTGTATGAATGAGGAGAGGATGAGTTTATTTATACATTTCACTAGCAGTATTTGATCACTCACAACTAGAAGGTGTCGATGAAACACGACTGCACTAACTAGATTCAGGGAAAGTAGGGACTCTACTTGTTATCTCATCCCTTAATGGTTCAATGGACATGTGGGTTCATGAATCTTGACAGGCCAACAAACTGATAGAATTAAGTGAATATCCTAGTAGCGGGACACTTCCTTTATATAGAGAGATATTTCTTGGACCAATTCCAAGCTTCCAACCAATCTTGTCACCAAAATTTCTTCTCTTTGGTGTCGAATGGTAAGAGAGTTGCATATTTTTCAGTGAATACTTAAAATGGCTCAATCCACACAAATTTTCCTTGGCAAGTGATAACTTCACCCATCACTATTTTAAAACGTCCCAACACTATAAAATCATCCATAAATTGATAAATAACAACCCCATGCACTTCTAAATTCACCCAGTCATGAGAATAATTCCCCATGCACTTCTAAATTCACCCAGTGATGAGAAAAACACCCCAGACACTTCAATACTTGCTACGAGCACTTCAAAATTCTCCCAAAGATGATAAAAATGCCCAAGCACTTCAATATTTTCCGAGGAACGTCTAAATTCTCCCAAGGATGATAAAAACTCCTTGTGCACTTCAATATTTTCCCCAAGCACTTCAAAATTCCCTCGAGGCACTTCAATACTTACCCCATGCAATTCTAAATTGACCCAATGATGATGGAAATGCACCATGCACTTCAATACTTGCCTCAACCACTTCAAAATTCTCCCAACAATGATAAAAACACCCAGACACTTCAATATTTGCCCCAGGTACTTCAAAATTCTCCCAACAAAGATGAAAACACTCCCATCCACTTCCATGATTTCCCAGGCACTTCATTACTTGCCCCAGACACTTCAAAATTCGTCCAATGATGATAAAGATGCCCTATGCACTTCAATAGTTTCCCTAGGCAAGGGAGAAAAACACCCGACAATGATATAATCACCCAGGCAGTCACAAAAATGCCTCAATCCACACAAATTTGCCTCGGCAAGTGATAAATTTGTCCATCATTGTTTTAAAACGTCCCAACACCATAAAATCATTCATACATTGATCAATAAAAACCCCAAGCACTTCTAAATTCACGCAGTGAGGAGAAAAATGACACATGCACTTCTAAATTCACCCGATGATGAGAAAAATACCCCATGCACTTCTAAATTCATCCAATGACGAGAAAAATGCCCCAGGCACGTCAAAATTTCCCGAAAGATGATAAAATTGCCCTAAGAACTTCAATATGTTCCCAGGAACTTCTAAATTCTCCCAAGGATGATAAAAACTCCCCATGCACTTCAATATTTTCCCAAAGCACTTCAAAATTTCCCCGAGTCACTTCAATACTTGCCACATTCACTTCTAAGTTGACCCAATGATGATAGAAATGCCCCATGCACTTCAATACTTTCCTCGACCACTTCAAAATTCTCCCAACGATGATAAAAACGCCCAAAAACTTCAATTTTGCCCCAGGCACTTCATAATTCTCGCAACGAAAATAAAAACGCCCCCATCCACTTCTAAATTCACCCAGTGATGAGAAAAATGCACCATGCACTTTTAAATCCACCCGGTGATGAGAAAAACGTCCCATGCACTTCTAAATCCACCTGGTGATGAGAAAAACACCCCATGCACTTCTAAATTCACCCAATGAGGAGAAAAACGCCCTAGGCACTTCAATACTTTCCCTGGGCACTTACACTTCAAAATTCTCCCATAGATGATAAAAATGCCTAGGCACATCAGTATTTTCCGAGGCACTTCAAAATTCTGCCAAGGATGATAAAAACTCCCCATGCACTTCAATATTTTCTCCAAGCACTTCAAAATTCCCCCAAGGCACTTCAATACTTGCCCCATGCACTTCTAAATTCACCCAGTGATTAGAAAAACACCCCGCGCACTTCAATACTTTCCTTGGCCACTTCAAAATTCTCCCAACGATGATAAAAACACCCATACACTTCAATATCTTCCCTAGGCACTTCAAAATTCTTGCGGCGAAGATAAAAACGCCCCTATCCACTTCCATGTTTGCCTAGGCACTTCATTACTTTCCCTAGACACTTCAAAATTTGTCCAATGATGATAAAGATGCCCTAGGCACTTCAATACTTACCCTAGGCAAGGGATAAAAGCACCTGACAATGATAAAATCACCCAAACAATCACAAAATGCCTCAATCCACACAAATTTACCCTCGTCAAGTGATAACTTTTTCCCATCATTGTTTGAAAACATCCCAACACTATAAAAACATCCATACATTGATAAACAACAACCGCGTGCACTTCTAAATTCACCTAGTGATGAGAAAAATGGCCCATGCACTTCTAAATTCACCAAGTGTCGAGAAAAATGCCCCATGCACTTCAATACTTGCCCCAGGCACTTCAAAATTCTCCGAAAGATGATAAAGATGCCCTAAGGACTTCAATATTTTCCAGGCACTTCAAAATTCTCCCAAGGATGATAAAAAATACCCATGCACTTCAATATTTTCCCCAAGCACTTCAAAATTCCCCCAAGGCACTTCAATACTTTCCCCATGCACTTCTAAATTCACCCAGTGATGAGAAAAACACCTCGCGCACTTCAATACTTTGCTCGACCACTTCAAAATTCTCCCAATGATGATAAAAACACCCATACACTTCAATATTTTCCCTAGACACTTCAAAATTCTCGCGGTGAAGATAAAAACGCCCTCATCCACTTCCATGTTTGCCCAGGCACTTCATTACTTGCCCTAGACACTTCAAAATTCATCCAATGATGATAAAGATGCCCTAGGCACTTCAATACTTTCCCTAGGCAAGGGAGAAAAACACTCGACAATGATATAATCACCTAGGCAATCACAAAAATGCCTCAATCCACACAAATTTACCTCGACAAGTGATAACTTTTCCCATCACTGTTTTAAAACGTCCCAACACTATAAAAGCATCCATACATTGATAAACAACAACCCTAGGCACTTCTAAATTCACCTAGTGATGAGAAAAATGCCCCATGCACTTCTAAATTTACCAAGTGACGAGAAAAACACCCCATTCACTTCAATACTTGCCCCGAGCACTTCAAAATTCTTCGAAAGATGATAAAAATGCCCTAAGAACTTCAATATTTTCCAAGGAACTTCTAAATTCTCCCAAGGATGATAAAAACTCCCCATGCACTTCAATATTTTCCCCAAGCACTTCAAAATTCCTCCCAGGCACTTCAATACATGCCCCATGCACTTCTAAATTGACCCAATGATGATAGAAATGCCCCATGCACTTCAATACTTTCCTTGGTCACTTCAAAATTCTCCCAACGATGATAAAAATGCCCATACAGTTCAATATTTTCCCCACGCTCTTCAAAATTGCACCCAGGCACTTCAATACTTGATCAATATCCCAGACAAAATGTTGACTTGGCATGGGTTTTAAATCTTGACTAGGAATGTATAATACTCTTCTCTTTGCTTATTCCCTCCCACAATTGTATCAAGGACCTTCCACTCCTAGAATGGCCTTCCTCCCATTCTTTATGCCCACACTCTTTTCCTCAGCAAGGCACTCTCAACAAAACACACTCACGCAATGTTGATGGGAAATACAAGGAGAAGGGCTCACCCACGTACAAGGAAAATTTGTAATGGAAATTGGCCATGTAATGTATTTGAATCTTTCCACTTATAATGCTAGTTGTCTGTGTATTTCAGAACAAATAAATGGCCTGAAAGGAACCTAGTGGTGATTAAAATCACCAAGGCAAGGGAGAAAAACACCCAACAATGATATAATAGCCCAGGTAATCACAAAAATGCTTAAAACCACACAAATTGGCCCTAGCAAGTGATAAATTCACCTAGCACTATTTTAAAACGCCCTAACACTATTAAAGCATCCATATATTGATAAATAACAACCCTTATCACTTCTAAATTCACCCATTGATGATAAAAACGCCACATGCACTTCAATACTTGCCCTAGGCACTTCAAAATTTTCTCGATGATAAAAACGCCCCATGCACTTCAATATTTTCCCCAGACGCTTCAAAATTCTCCCAACGATGATAAAAACGCCCCAGGCACTTCAATATTTGCCCGAGGCACTTCAAAATTCACCCCAAGCACTTTAATACTTGCCCTAGGCACTTCTTAAATCACACAATGATGATAAAAATTCCCCAAGCACTTCAATACTTACTACAGGCACTTCAAAATTATCCCAATGATGATAAAAACTCCCCAAGCATGTCAATATTTGCTCCATGCACTTCAAAATTCTCCCAACGATAATAAAAATGCCCCGGGCACTTCAATATTTTCCCCAGGCACTTCAATACTTGCCTTGGGCACTTCAAAATTCGTCCAATGATGATAAAGACACCCTAGTCACTCCAATTTCCGCCGACAACCAATCAACTCGTCTCTAGCAAAAGAAAATTTGCGTAGTTATGGTTAAAATTTCAGAGGAAAAAAGATAACAACCCAGTGATGTATGCAAACATCTCAGGTAATCACATAACAACTTAGGCAATGCAAAAATGCCCCAAGTAATAGAAGAAAACACCAACGCAAGAGAGTAATTCGCCCAATGAGTGAGAAACATGCCCAGGCAGTCAAATATATTTAGAAATTTCAATTTAGAAACTACTTGTAAAATTGCAACAACTCTTAGATTAGAGCCATTGATTTCAAGATTCATATTGGAATGGATAGTGGTAGTTTTAGAGCTGTTGGCACTTGCATTCTACAAGACAAATTGAAAATATGAAAGAAAACCTCATATAACAGCTAGGAATGAATGTTTAAGTTGTTTGCAGCTTAAGAAATCAATAAGCAGAAACCATTGATTGTGTATGGGAGTTGATTGAATATGAAAATTAACAAACCCAAGGACAACAATATGCCATCAACATAAATAAATCCAATTGAAACAACCACTTTTAAGACAAACAAATCATAGTGCAAAAATATGTGTAAGACAAAAGTAGGAGTCACTCACCATCAATAAGCACTTCTTGTAGCAAATCAAAATTTCCTTAGAGCAAACTAGAGAACACATCCACAACTCATTTCAGACCTTCAAATGCAAAATTTTATGGCAGCATTAAACATACAATAGTTTTAGCTCATAATTACTCTTAAATAATATATTACAACCCTCTTTATGAAGATTAATCAGCTGTACAAGGCACAATCATAGAAGGGTTGGTTGACCTTGTTGACAAGTGGTTAATGTCCAGACTTTACATCACCAAACAACAATTAAAGGGCCGATCTGAACCTTATATTCCAATGCTTTGATTAAGACTACTTTGAAAATGGACTCATGACATACTTGTATTATATAGAAGAGGTGGCACTTTCCCTTGTATGGAGTTGACATGGCTAAGGAAAAATTTCCCACATGTTGGAGTGACTATGGAAATAAACAGAGTATTATTTCCACAATAGGTAGAGATTTCACATGAAAGATTTAAGTCACTGTTTTGGTACCAATAGACTTGAATTTGTTAACCTTTCATCATAACCAGATTTGCAAGAAGATTATGGGTACAAAAGGGAGAAAGAGAACCTCTTAGATCTGCAATGCATGGACAACAATATGTTGGAAGAGTGATCTTTAAGACTTGCTAAGCATAAACAATAGTATTTTGGATCTGTAGTTTAAGGGTTTGAAAATAATTTTTTTTAGTAAATGCAAAACAGAGTATAAGTTTCACGATGGATAGTTCAAACTGTTATTAGTCAATTGCTGCAAAGTAGGAATTCTTAGTGATATGTTTAAGAGAAATCCTTCTTACATATCAAAGAAATGAGTATTAAAATGATTCAATTTCAAATACCTGTGGAGCCCTATGGAACCCTATGTCTTCTAGTATTTGAGAATAAATGTACCTGGAAAGTCACATGAGTTCACATCTATGGTTATAATTGCTTATCAGCCCTATGGAACCCTATGGCTTCTGGTATTTGAGAATAAATGGACCTGGAAAGTAACGTGATTTCACATATGTGGTTATAATTGCTTATCATCATCACGATTGGCCAAAGTTCAAAGTTATGTTGAACCTGCAAATATAGCAGCAGCTAAATATGTGCAAGCAAGTTTTTTTGGGGAACGAGGTTCATTATAAAATGATGTGGTCCAAACACAAAATAACGCATTCAATAAGATAAAATAACACATTTATCTGTAGAGTTTGAGTTAGAATTAGATTGGAGCAGATGCACAACCTTATTACATGGATAGAAATAGTTGCCCCATAATTGTTCCAAGTGACTAACCACCCTGCAAAAGAGGGCCATGAGCATACATATCTTTCTGGAGTGAGTGCTACTACTTACAAGCTGATCAAAACATTTTACAGATCATGCAACTTTCTTAATTTTGTGAGACAAACCAGGAAATATGTAAATTTAACTAGCCTTGAAAATTCACTTTCTTTAGCAAGTGTTTTTCTTTCAAGTTTGTTGTAGACAATAGCATCTATTAAATCAAATAAACTAAAGAATCAAAGATTTTGTCTAGTTGTTTTTTGAGCATGGACATAAGATGTAGCAATAGTTGTGGCTTTCATAAGTCATATGTTGGGAGACAACCCTCATTGACAAGATAGTGTAAAGAGAACAAAAAATAATTGAGCATGCAATCCGTGTTTTGAAGTGACAGTGGACACAAGTCATGGAAGCAATAGTAGTATGAGTGGCTCTTCCTTATATAGAAGGTGACAATTTAATCATTGGATACCAATATTTTTTTATTATAGTTTTGGTTTGAATGTTTTATTTTCAAGAGCTTTATGTTTCTCTATTAATTAAGAACTAAGCTCTATACTTTTTTAAATTAAAATTTATTATTGTTTTTTTGAAATACAATTTTTTTTATAAACATGGGATACTATGTACAAGCAGTTGGAAGAATATACAATCAATAAGGTAGCTTCCTTATTGCAATTAGGTCTACATTAGGGTTTGAATATGCAGGCACTAATACATCTTTAGCATCCTTATGAGCCAAAACAACCTTTTGCCTTGACTAGGGTACATAGCTCATGCAACTACAACTTTAGGAACCTTTTGCTTTGACTAGGGTACATAGCTCATATAGCTACAACATTTGAAAGGATGATACGATACTAATAAAGCCATCAAAATACATTTACAACTCACTTTCCAAAGAGAAAACCTAGCAGTTAAAACACTTCATTGAAGAAACCTGAAGTCTCTTATATTGCAGAGCAAATGAGGATCATTAGACTTTTTTCCAAAAATTTTTGATCAAGAAATGAATGGAAGAATAGAAGCATAAGTTTCCAAAGAAAAATTGAAGGGGGTTTTGTCTTCCTTCATGAAGACAAAGAGCCCAGGTCCTGATGGATGGACCATGGAATTTTAGGCTTTACAAGTTCTTGGAAGAGGTTGAAGAATCTAGGATTTCTGGTAAATTGCAAGGGCCCCTTTGGCCACCATAAAAGAATTTGTGTGACAAACATTAATAAATTGTAAACATAATGCCCCCTTGGCCTCATTCCCAAAATGTCTCCATCAATATGGTACCTTGGATAATCTAGAAATCAATTTTATCCCTTGTATCCAATAAAAGCTCGGTATCTAGTATTTGATGAATTGCTTGTGAGTTGCAACCTTTAAAAGTTTGAAATATATTAGATGATAGAATAATACACTGTGCAACCTCACATACCATTCTTTGCATAAGAATAGGTCATCTAGCAACTGTACTGCTTATTAAGTACAGATTGGTAAGGCACTAACCTGCTATGCAGTCAAATAATGTAGAACAAACAACTCAACAAAAGATCTGCAACTGTGGTTTAGTAAGCTTTCATTTAAGAATGCATAAATAAGACAACCATAAGAAAGAGACCTAGAAATCACACAACCACTTCTAAGCAATTGTAGTGCTTCTCCAGTACAGAATGACAAGGAATTAAGTTATTAACCTGTTGTGTATTCAATTAATGTTGAACAAACACCTCAATGAAAGATTTGCAACTGTGGTTTAGTAAGTTTTCATTTAAATAGGCGTCAATAATACGACCACAAGCAAGGGACCTACAAAGCAGACTGCCACTTCTAAGCAATGTTAGTACCAGACGGAGGAAGGATGATATCCTTGTAACACAGGAACTTGAACCCCAAAGCCAGATTCCAGAATGGCAAATATTTTGGTTCATGAATTTCTGATGTCTCACATTTGTTGTCAAAGTGAGATTATTACAGATCAGATTCTTATTTCTTTCTAAGAGTACCATACAACAAATAGAAAAAGGTCCCCACTTAGCACAAATTAAAGGACGGCGAGAAAGGAGCATTGAAGTTTCAAACTAACAAGAATCTGATCATAAATACTATATCTAGTTAAGCATTTTCAAAGATGAAACAGAAAAATTCCACCACTTCATTATGCATAATACAAAACAAAGAAGAAGGTGAGTAAAGTAGGGCGACATAGGATGATAAAATATTGTTAGTGAAGTTAGAACACCACATCGTCAAGGTGTAACAACTAACAACCATTTCTTCGATTTCAAGAAGTTTGTCCTTGTTGCACTGTGGTAAGGAATTGCTGCAAGTTCTTGTATTTGAATTCTAGACATCTATTAATAGGTTTTCACCTTCACAAATGTCTATGAGAACAGTCATCTGTACAAATACATCATCGGTAGCAATCGACAAAGATGTACAACTAAGGATTAACAAATTCGTATAACACGGGGACAAACCATAATGCTTTGGAGACAAAGGACAAAGCCATACACTGGTTGTGGCAGACAAATTGCTTAATATTTGTCGTGGAAACTTAAACACATTTTTTGAAGTAGAATCTTAAGTATTCTTGTTGTGATTAAATATGTCCCAAGCAAAGTAAAAAATGGCTATGTGTGTCCATGTTGTGTGTAGGGACGATTGTTTTCCAAAATGATTGAACCAAAAAAGTGTCCACCCACCCCAAAACTAATCACATTAGCAACCCACAAACCATGTGGGATTTTTAGTCTTGGACTGCACTATGATTGTTGAGGTTTCTATGACACCTACATATAGAGTTTTGTTGTATGGAGCTGGGGTTGAAGGAAATATGGGTACAATGAGCTATCCACATGGAATTTGCAATTTGCTATGACACCTTTTTGCGTTGTTGGTCATAGAAAAATCATGAGGATGATGTACCCTATAAATGGGGAATTTTTGGATTTTTCCTCACCGAATCTAGTGCTTCACACCCATTGGAAATTTGAAACCCTCCAACAACTCCCTCTCACTTGCAGCAGCCCACTTCATACACAATATTTGGAAGATTTCATATGCACAGCATTGATACACTGTTAAAATTTTCGACATTTAATAGGCAAATCTGTACTTAGATAACTAAACCCTGACTGCTAGGAAACTTAAACTTTAATCAAAACATCAAAGTTTGAAAACTAGATCTGCATACACAAAAAATTGAAATTACAAACAAGCTACAGCAAGCTACATAATTGAAACAGTCTATCACATCATTCTTTATTTAATGAGAGTAAAATTACAACAAACTTGCTAATCATTAGCAAAAGCAAAATTGACTTTCTGACAGTAGAGTGTCCTCTTGCTTTTATAGAATAAGAAGAAGAGCTTTACAAGGAACATGAACTGGTGCATCTCCCTAGATAGAAAAGACCCTAACACTAGGCACCTTGAGTGTGAAACATGCATGAATAATGCACCTCAGTCCTCAAGTCAACTGCGCCTTGCAGGAATACTCAAAGAGAAAAAGCAACACTTTAACTCTTAGGGATCAGTGCTTTTCCTTAAACCAGAAATCCAATTTTTTAACAACTCTTCAGATAAAGGTAGCACCCTGAGTATCTCCTTAGCACCTATTGATGTATCATCATCATATCTCAACTTTATGATTGAGGAGAATGAATTTCCAGCAGATCTGGGTATATGGTAAGTGAATGCCCAGCACAAGTGGAGGCTTTTAGATGTACATAGGGAACAGTCGATGGTCATTTGTTACAAGCAATATGAACACTCCCTCTATTGAGTATCCAATGCATTTTTTTAAAGAGTGTCCCACCTTTGAGTATGTGTGTCAACTTAAATAGAAGAGCGACCCTATTTAAAGATAAGTTATTGGTCAAGCAACGCCTCCATCCACTTCCATATTTGCACAGGCACTTCATTACATAGAAATCCTTGGTACAGAAATCTGACGAGCAGAAAAGACAGTTGGAAATTTCAAGCTTCTCAAGAAGCAACAAAAAGTAACTCAAAAGACGAATTTAAATCACATTTTTTTAAAGTTCCTTAGACATGCTTATAGATGCTCTAGAAATTATCCAAGAAGACATAACTCAAATAAATAGAACAAACTTGATTTTGATCCAAATCAAAGGTAAAAATATGTTAAATAAAAAATCCATAGCCAGTTACCAAGAAGCATCAGAAATATAAGGGAAACCATGCAGAAACCATTATTTTAATCACTACCACAACCTGTGGCCAGTGACTGTAATGAAACTGGCTAGAAGTGTCTATCCGTGGCAATGGCTGTTTCGGAAAGGTAGGCGATGTGTTGGTCATTTGGGAAGTCCCAGCAATTGTGTGATCATGCGATTCCAAAAAAGTGTATGAGTTCTTGTGCATAAGTTACTTGGTTTTTGTCATTCACAAAGGACATTAAAGGTTCAATAGACTTCTCTGAGCACGCAGGAATCATTTATGATTCAAATGGAAATAGCCAGACATATAATTCAGAGAAAAAATATATATATTTGGTATGTCTGAAACTTGCCAAACATATGAAAGTGATTACAAAGAAGAGAAGGTAGAAATCAAGCGGGAATGCAGAGGCCAGATAGATAGAAAACATAAATGATGGTAGAGAGTAGCAAAGATGAACAAGCAGAAATGAAGCCCATGCAAAATTTCAAAGACTCCCAGAAAGAAAGGACAAAGAAGATGAAAAAAACCAAAAGAGAAGCCCAGGAGGAATTAAAAAGAATCCAAGAGGAAGAGGACCATGGTAAGGATGTGGGTACCTTAAATGCATGGAGTTAAGATTGAGCACTAAGCCTCCCCAGCTGAAAATCAAAATACAAGACGGATCTTCCCACTGCATCTCTAATAGCAGAGAATACCAAATTTTTTACCCTATTTTTTATTTTCTTATATGCTGGTGAGACTTGGGGTCCAAACACAATCCTATCAAGGGTGAATGCTAAATACCCATTAATCGATGGACTGTGTGTACTTCTAGTCTCTAGGAGGCATAGTATGCAAATAGAGCGGTGTCCATAGACAAGCCCTTGAAGACATCTCTGAACTACTCTGAGAAATTATTGCATTGTAACATTGTTCTGTACTTTTGGGAAGTTGCTAGGGTTGGTCGTGTGGTGAAGGGAGAGGATCTAAACAAGTATGGAATATAGATGAATAAATCACACGTGAAGCAATATTTGTGGGCTAAGACATGAGCATTCAATTCAGGAAATTATTTAGTTTCTCAGTTCTGCATGCTTCTTTGAAAATTCATGTGAGTACTTAAAATGCATGGAGTTAAGTTTGAGCCCTGAGTTTTCCCAGTTCAAAAAATCAAAATCAAAATGAATCTTCCCATTGCATATGTATTAGCAGTGAGTACCCTGTTTTTTTTATTCTTGTGAGACTTGGGCCCAAACACTATCCTATCAAGGGTAAATACTAAATAGTCATGGAAGGTAGAGTGTGTAAGGAATACAAAGTCTATCCATTGAATATGAGCAAGAGCTTGAGACAGCCAAGATCAGTTCATCGCTGAAAAATAATTACAAACTTCCTGATGGGAAAGTTATCATTATTGATGCATAGCGTTTTAGATGCCCCGAGGTATTGTTCCAACCTTCTCTAATTGGAATGGAAGCTGCCAGCATTCTAAGGCCTTGGAGAATTTTTTAGTCTTGATGGGGGTATCCTAGACATTCCTGGGAAATGAACAACAATAATAAATTCCTGGGAAAGTTGTAAACATTGTTGGGCATGTAGCAACTTTTTCATGTCCCCATTTTTAACAAGGAAAATCAAAGTGAACTCTGGGCCCTTTACACCTCCAAACAAGCAAAAGAACAGAGACATTGCAAAATCTGACTTGCATCCCACTTATCTTCATTGTTGTTTGGAATATTAGCATACATTGACAAATACATAATGTTCTAGAAGATAAATATAGCAGAGGCACTTATAAAATTTACAAGGGATGACCTACATTAAGGCGATTATGGGGCTGACCTGTCCTTTGCACATAAATGTTGAAGGAGCATGATCAGATGTCAAGAAGCACTTATCAGGACAATCATATAAGTGCGGAAGCACTTTCACTTCAGGACAATCATATATAATTTAACTAGTAGCACTTATCAGATGTCCAGAAGCAGCCTTCAAAAAGGGACATGCCAGAGGCACTAGTCACATTTATAATACAACATTTATTCCACTCTTTTTTACTATGTTGATGCCTGCAGTGACCTTCCTCTTTTATGGATGAAAAAAACCTAAGAAGTGGTTCTAGTGTGTTATGGGTGCAATTTATAACTATTCATGTCCTCGTGCAGCAACCATTGGCAATTCTGGGCATGAAAATGAAGCCTGCAGTGACCTTCCTCTAGTGGCAACCCATAAAGTAGCAATAAAAACCATTAATCATAGTTCTAGGCATGAAAATGGGACAAAAACAAGACTGGGTAGACTTATCAGCATCCAATCCTCATTTTGAGGGTCTAAAAGGAGGCTACATGGATGTAAACAACAGTTTTGAGCACCCTTGTGCATGTAAATCAATCTCTTAAGAATAGTAGCAGAATTAATTCATTATATTCAAAAATCAAAACTCTAAAGACATAAAGACATGCAACATACAATAAATTCATTCAATTTCGGATATACTCAAAACAATCTAACTACTAGTGGCCAAAACAAGATGACTGCTACACACCACCAAATAAGACAAGAAACATGCTAACCTGTATAGTACCAAGGTTTGGAATGCTCATTTTATAGTATGTTTCCCTGTAGGTGCTGAGATTCAAGTGAATACTGTATTGACAATTTGTGGATATATGAAAATTATGCCAATTACATTAGAGAAATGTCGGTCTCGTGCCAATAGGTATCCTACGATGAATGCGTAGGAACCTTTACATAGACCATTTTTCTCTTTGCTTAGCTATGCAGAGCTCATTTCCCTTTCTAAATATTGATATTTTCAAAGAAAATATGAAATAAGTAAATACATGCTAAAAAGTGAAGATGCTTAATTCATACAAGTGAAAGGAAATAAAAACATCTTTCCTCAAACCGTTGAATCAAATAAAATCAAAAGAAACCAATGAAGCTACAACAAATTGTTAAGTCAAGCATTAAATAAGAACTAGAAGCATTCAAGGGACTAACACAATCTTTAACCAAAATAAACCCAAACTTCCACAATCGACATAATACTAAAAACATAAGCAGTAAACAATCCATAGAAATTTTCCAAGGTATCAGAGCTAGACATTAACACGGTTTCATGTACTATAATGAGCCCATTCTTGCTTAGCGAAAGTCTTGTTAAATTATTTATTTATCCTTTGATACTAGGACACTATCTATGTGAAGAGATAGGCCCCAGCTTCATTCACATTCCAACTTCATTTCATGTCACAAACAAGAGAGAGAATGTAATAGTTAAATATCAAAACATCAATCTTAAATAACTTACATCAAGGAAATGTAGTCCAAATCATCAATGTTACAACGAAAAACACAAAATATAGAATATATTTTTACCTAAAATGCAACCTCAAATTGACATATAGTGATCTTGCTACCATAAAGATTTTCCAACCTACTTCAAAAATAGAGGAACAACAAAGTTAGTCAAATAACATGAATCACATCACAAAAAATAGAACACCTGGACTAAAATCCGGAAAGTGTCAGTGAAACACAACTGCACTAACTAGATTTAGGGCAAGTGGAGACTCCACTTGTTATCTCGTCCCTTAATGGTCCAATGGACATGTGGGGACTTGAATCTTGTCAAATCGACAAACCGATAGAGTCAGGCATTTTGTCCTACACTAGCCAATTATGCCCGTGGAGGCTAAGATAATTATGAATTGTAACTATGCCAATTGCATTAGAGCCAGAGGAATGTTGGTCTCGTGCCAATAGGTCTCCTACAATCAATGGATAGGAACCTAGTACATCGACCATTTTTCTATTTGCTTAGCTATGTAGGGCTCATTTATTTTTCTGACTAATGATAAGTATTTACAAAGAAAATATACAATGAACATAATAGATTTAGAAAAGTGAAGACAATTAATTCATGCAACTGAAAGGAAATAAAAACATGTTTCCTCAAACCCTGAATCAATGTAAATCAACTAAAACCAAACCAAACTACAACAAAGGGTTAAATCAAGAATCAGATGAGAACTAGAAGCATTCAAGGGACTAACACAATATTTAACCAAAATACACTCAAACTTCAAAAATCGACAAAATGCTTCAAACAAAAGCAATAAACAAACCATAAAAATTTGTCAAGATATTAGAGCTAAACACCAACACGGTTTCATGTAATTGAATGAGCCCATTCTTGCTTAGCGAAAGTGTTGTCAAATTAGTTATTTATCCTGTAATGCTAGGACACTATCTATGTGAAGAGATAGCTCCTAGGCCTAGCTTTGTCAAATTCCAGCATCGTTTCCTGTGACATATAAGAAAGGGACAATGTAAGAGATAAACATCAAAACCACGATCTTAAAATAAATTGCATGAAGGAAATGCATCTCAAATAAGCAATGTTACAAGAAAAAAGTACAATGTAGAATCTATTTTTACCTAAAACGCAGCCTCAAATTCACATAAGCGATCACCAGTAAGGGTCCATGGAACACCCTAGACCAAAATAAGACTCAAGTACATCATGTATACTAGATCATAATTCATAAATCACCGGTTAAAAATCAAAATCCCAATTCACGTTCTGGCCTTGTTCCTCATTTTCAACATTCTCAACATGATCTTCTCGAGACGAACCATCATTATGATCCTCAAAAACATTATGTTCTATATCAAGTTCATTAGAGAAATTTGTTATACTGTTTTCTCCCCTTCTTTCACGATCTGATCGCCAAAGAGCTAGTGCTCTTTCATACGAAAAATTGTCAACCTCATACTTTGTTACATATAATCTTAAGCATGTATCCACATTCTTATCAAGCTTGTTCCTCAACTTTGACTTCAAAAATGTTAGTGCACTAAACATTCTCTCATCCTCCACTGATTCCAAAATCATGGTTTGACATAAATCTGCTAATTTAAAATATTCTGACATTCTTTGCTGTAGGATTTCGCTACCACTGAGTTTAGTCCATAATCTTGTAATTGCACCATATTATAGATGATTATCCAACTCAGGAAATTGCTCCCACATTGTTGTAGCAAAGCATTTGGCTTGATCTGACAATTTGTTTCCATCTAAAATACCTTGAATACGTTCTCCTTGTATCTCGGCCTCTTGACAAAAATGGCTCTGCAAAGTCTTGCATTTCCCTATAAAGTCAACCTTTAAAGTTTCTGAACATTGACGATGGTTCCAATATTGAGGGTATACCACAGACATGGCCTCCAACAATTCAACTCGAGGAAATCGTTCTCTTATCTCTGATGATAGTGATTTTGCAATTTCTATCTAGTTGTGCCTCACTGGAATCACAACATTGTCAAATCGTTCTCTTGACACGGGGCACTCTTTGGTGGATCTTCCTATCTTATCGTTATAATAAAAGGGAACCATATGCCCACGCACTGCCATACATAGCATCCCTTTTTCATCAAAATTCAAAATTTTTTCATCATTTTCTATATTGATTATCTTAGTCCACTTTGTAAATGCTAGACCTGTAAAAGACTCTCCCATAATATACAAATTATCCAATGCAAGGCATGATAATTTTCTTGCATTTGTGTATTCAGCAATATACATCGTGCGACTCTGATACATCTTCACGAGGTTATTCATTTCATGAAGCATAGGAAGAATTCCAGCCAATGTTAATAATGTCTCTATATCAGTTAGTAGAAAGAGAAGAGTTTGAGATTTTTCTACTCTTAAGTGATGTTCATACATTACCCCTACTAAGGAAGCATATTCCTCGAATAGTCTTTCAGCTGGTCCCTTCAATGAGATCCATCTTGTATCAACATATTTTAATAGTTTTTTTCCATTTGTAACACCGTCGGCAAAACTTTTAAACTCTAAAAATCGTTTGGGACTCCGACAAAAGTATGCATGAACCTCACGTACAAGATATTCAACTTTTGAAACCAATGCAAAGTTGCTCACTATTTTAAATGCAAGATTCATCCTGTGAGCCATACAATGAATACCAAGCATATATGGTGAAGCTGAGACTTGTAGTCTAGCACAAAGACCGTTCCTTTGTCCCTGAATTACTGATGCTCCATCTGCTCCAACACATACCAACTTTTTTGCGATCATTGAATGATCCATACCACCAATTTCCTTCAAACTATTAATAACAAGTTCATAAATATTTTCTGCTGTAGAACTTTTGCTCATTTTATGAATTCCAAGTAGATAGGAATGTCTGATATGGTCATTGACCATATAAATGCTCATGCAAATCCATGAATTATTATCAACATCCGTAACCTCATCCAAAGACAATGACAAAAATGTAGCATTCGCAATCTTCTCTTTCATATCATCCTTTTCTACTAGAGCTAGATATTTTCCCCATTCCCAACCACTCGTTAAAGACCAATGAGAAGATGGAAAATTTGGCACTTGAATAAAAGATAGATATTTCGTCATTTTTGGATAATCTGTCATAGGACGACCATTGGATAGGATGTGAAATACAGTGCTTAATTGTATCGTCTTTGATAACAAATTTGTTTCCATCATCTTTCCAAATTGAGATTTGATGGTTCCTCCACTTTCCTCAAGTTTTCTCTTATTTATTAAGAATTTATTATATTCCTCTTCATATTGAAGATGACGAGATTCATTAATATCTTTCCATCTAACAGTAGATTCCTTCTCACCATTTACATTTTTCTTATCATACACCTTTCCAACATGCTTCTCTATTGTGTCTAGCTTCATCTGCAATTTCACTACCTTGCCAACTTTCCAACTACATGAAATGCATTTAACTTCTCGTGAGGTCTCATTCTCATTTGTTGGAGGTATTGGTTCAATAAATGGGTATCTTGAGACCCATTCAAGTTGGAATTTTCTCCCCATGTCCCACTGGCCCTTTTTCCTTTTCGTTGAAGAGACTGTGTCACCTTGCAAGGAAAAATCTTCAACATTTGAATTACCAATTTCTGATGAAAATGCATTTGTCTCACTTTGATCACTAGAGGAATTTATTCTACCATCCATTGTATGTGTTGCAGATGCATTCTCACAAGTGTTGAAATCTCTCTTACCGATGCCTTGTTCAAGAGAGCTTGAAGCATGAATAGGATGTGGATTATTGGATTGATTCTTTTGAAAATATGATATTACATCCTTTTGTTTTGATGTTTTATTTTTCTTTCCACGATGCATGTTTGACATCTTACTTAATATTCCACAATTAAAATTCCAAATCGATATAGAAACCAGAAGTGAAGCCTGAATGAGAAAAATGATATAAAATTAATACAATAGCACATTATATTGCAAGAAAATATAATGAGACAAGACAACTAAGTAGGAAATCAAGAACAATATCATTAAAAGCTATAATGTTGTGTCACAATACATGCAACATTACCAAAGAAGAATAAACCCAATATAAAAAGTTCATTGATTCTGAGTTAGACATGGAAAAGAGCTAACACAAGCCCGAGAATGTGAGTATTGAACTAAGGGCATATTCCCTCACCTATATTTCAATTAAGGGGCCTTATAAGAAGTTGGGCTAAAATCAAGCATAGATCCATCTTAAAAGGATCTAGGATTCCAATAAGCAAACAAATACAATATAAGTGTTAATGTTGTTTAACTAGAAAATCAAAATATGGAGCGTTACAAGCAACATCTTCCATAAAAGCATCTATGCCTTCATCAAATATCTTGAGAATCACATAAGTGAGACACTTCTTAACATCACCTGCTCTATCTCCTCAATTTGTGGCATTCTCATAGAAGTTCTTCTCCAAATAGACAAAAAAACACATTGATCACAAGAAATGAGTTTATGCACTTCAAATAAAATATATGTTAAACAACCACAACACACCTTGTTTGTCACATCCTCTTCAATTGGACTACCCAACCATAGACCTTGGTATTCTCAATTAGTTTTATTATCACATAAATAAGACCAAACTTAAGTGATTGTTCATGCAGACTAAACCTTGTTAGACTAGCAAAGAAATGTAGGTATAAAGTAATTTTTCATCAACTATATACAAGAGTTGACACCATATAAGTGAGGGAAAACATCATAATGTTCTCTTGGATAAGAGTAGAGAATGATGCATTTTGGTAAATTTCTAGGTTAGTAAAGAAGTTCTAAAACAATTATTCACTGACATGAATTACCTCCAATCAATCCAGCTTATCATTGGGAAGACAACATACAAAAATACCCTAGAAAGAAATACACCCAACTCGAAAAGTAATTTTAGGCACCTTAAAAAGAGGTTAGCAAACACGTAAGAGGATCAATTAGATAGGGTGATCTTAATTTCCCATATTATCATTAAAATATTCTAGTCAACATAAAAATCATTAAGATTACTACATGAGCATGTTGCAAGAAACAACAAGCATAAAAGTCATAAAGGACACACTAACAAAAGGACATATTGAAGAATACCTTAATGCACACACTAACAAAAGGACATATTGAAGAATACCTTGACTGAGCAAAATATCAAAGATCTAGAGTGAGCCAAATGTCAAGTAACTCATGAGAGCAAACCAACCAAGATCTATTTTACAAAATATAGAGTTGAATCTGAGTGATTGAAGACCAAACATATGAGCAATATGGAAGGCATACCGAGAAAACCTTAATAGAGGGCTTGATGATGTGAACTGAGGTAGACTTGCATCATCAAAATCATTATGAAATACCTCCTTATTGAGCAAATATAGAGGGATAGATTGAGGATTCTATTTGCACATGAATACCTATTGAAGACTTGAAAGAATATATAGACATGCTGAACATATTTGTTGAGTTGATGTTCTATTCATTGGACACATTTGAAGATTGAGGTTACACTCCTTGACATTGTAGTGGCAAAGGTTCCCATAGTGATTCAAGATAGTCTTGAAGAGCATTGAACCCAATATGGATACACTCATTTGTTTGAGCAGAGTTGTGGGAGATGTTGTCAGGTAAAGAAGTGGGGAGTGTCCAAAGGTTTGGAAGATGAGAAACAAGTCGCACGATCTATTGAATGTGAATTTTTACGTTTGTGAGTGTTTTTGGGAAACCAAATAAAGGTTGAAGTTTTGAAGACTTGAAGTAAGTAGAGCACATTTGTAGCAGAGTTATGAGTGGTCTTTGGATTAGATTGTGAAGTAGGAAGTTGATCCATTTGGCATTAGAGATCATACCTGAGAAAGAGATAGAGTAGAGATGAAAAACAAGACTAGTAAAACAGAGGTAAAGATAAGAGGTTGAATGAGTGGTATGACTATGAATTGAATCCTTGAAGCCTTTAAGCCGATCCAATAACTGCATATGGCTGTGTATTTACTATTGACAATAAGTTGTTTATAATCCATATCAAACGTATTTGTTTGATGAGTATCCCACTCATTGATTAAGGAATTTCAAAGGAATTGCTTGAAGCATGTTCAATATTTCTTGTATTCTTGGAAACATTTTATGATCAAATAGACAGAAGTGGAGCTGCAAAAGACTGAGAGAAGAATTAGTTTGGTTGAGCTGATTGTCATCTATGCCTATTTGTTGTCATTAAAAAGGGGGGAATTTTTTTGACAAATGACTAAATGAGGATTATTCATTGAGCATTTGTGGAATGCCATAGAGAGCCGATGGTTGATAGAGATATAAAACTTCTCGAGTGATTGAGCTAATCTATTGTGCACTCCTTTGTCCATTCTAAAAGGAAAGTTAAAGGTCTCTTGTGGAAGGAATTATTTTCGAGAGTCAAGATCCATGTACAAGGACTGAAATTGAATAGAGAGAAAGTGTTATCTATGAAGCACTAAAACATGGAAGTCCTTATGTTAGGCACTTCTTCAGGACTAAGTGCATGCTTCTTGACTGATTTCAGACAGAGATTAAAGATAGAAAATTGTTTATGACACACTCCTTTGATGGACAGAGATTGCAGAAGAGTTTGTGAAGCATTGTTGAAACATTGTTTGTGACCTATTCTCATGCATTGAGTTCACACATTATGGCAGATAGCTAGAGAAGCATCTTTCTTGGTGTTTGTGCGAGAAATTGTTTCCAAGGCTAAAGAAACAAGCCAACACAATCTCAAATAAAACTCAATAAAGTAAACTAGGTTTTAGGGTTTCTGGAATGTTTTCTTGGTTGTAAATTTGGTGATCAATAGGGATTACACTCATGAGCTAAACAAGAAACTGAATTATAAACAAGTAAAGACAAAGATGCATCATATAATCAACAAATATCAATCAGAAAATAATCTTAAAGTTCATTCAGGGCTGACAAGCATCACAAGTAAAGAAACCATGAACTAGCAATGAATATATTAGTCCAGTAGTTAAACAAACTCAAAATGAAGCTAAAACATATACTGAAGGGTAAAAAGTGTCATATATTTCATAGTCTGTCATCAAATGCATACAAGAGTTATGATACTTAGCTCACAAACAAGTCTTGCAGACCTCCTGAAGTCCTCCCAAAATCCGAACCTTCTTCTGTCCCTTTGTCCTTCTTTTATAATTACAAAGAAGTAGTTCTATCCTCCCTTCATTAGGTCGAAATTGAAACTACACAGCAGTTACATTAACTAACTTTCAACTAATTGACTAAAAATAGCAAATCGGATTCTTGGAAAATATGGCGAATTTATGGAAAATAGGTGTCAAAGAAGCCTCCATATCTCTCAATTCATGACACCTATGTAACAAATGAGAGAGGTTTTTGTGAATGGGTCCGTGATGGACAAAAAATCTCTTGGTTTTTAAAAATTCATCTCCAATTGATCAGAATATGCCCTGCAAGACGAACACTAAAACAGGAAAATATTAAATATTTAAAAACCCTGAACAATAGGCTGCAAAGATTAAACTGAATCTTTCAAACCTTGACAGCTGTTGCAAAACTGAGAGAGGTTTTTGTAAATGGGTATCTTATGAACAAAAACCTCTTTTGGTTTTCAAAAATTCCTCTCCATCAGCTCGTGGTATTCATTCAATCTTTAGTAACCCAAAACAGGAAAAAACAGAGCAGAATTCTCAATAATTTTTTGCATTTCAATATCATTGGTTGATTCTGCTTCAAGTATCTCATCAGCACCTCTGCAAACATGAAAAAATTTGTGCATATCCCCTGATGCAGTAGCAACTTTCCTTGCACAAAGCTCCAATGCCTCTGGTTGAAATACTTGGCATGGTAGACCCATTAGCCTTTGCTGGAGTATCTTCAGTATTTGATCTTTTGAATAGGCACAGAATGTTATAACCAAAGGTTGACAATTTAAGGACTGCAACTTGGGAAGAAACCGATCAGTCAATTCTATTGCATTTGAAATTCCTATCAGCATACACTGTGAATTTTGGAATGTAGGAATCCTGAAGAGATCATAAAGCCCTGCTTGGTCTTTTGAAATCAAATAATCTATCTCATCAATAATCAACAACTGTATGCAAATTTATTGAAAACATATAGACATGAATGAGGTTTTAATGGTAAAATTTGATCATGGTGTTATTTGTGAACCAATTAATCCACATAATGTCCTATAGAACCCTTCAAAACCATAAGAAAAAACAAAAATGAAAACCTAAAGGCAAAAATCAAAATTTCACTTAAAACCAAAAAATTTCCAAAAATAAGCAAATGAGCAAACTTAAAATAAAAATCACAAGAAAAATATAAAATTGAAGAAAACAAGATCATGACTTAACATCTGGCTCCATCTGCGGGATGAAGTCCTCCCTGTGAGGCTTCAAGAACCTATAGACCAGTGCCTTCTCTTCTGCTACCTACTAGTCTGCAAAATTTCCATTGGGCTATGGAGTCCTTATTCAATCCTTCACACACTGATATATACAATGAAAATCAAATCTCTTTCTTTGAGGAGCCTTCTCTTTACTGAATCAAATTGTAATCCCATTTCCAATGTAACCAAGAAAAAATTTCATCAACCCACCAAAACTTGTTTCCAACTCCAAATATATATATAATCAGAAATATTGGAAAACATGAAGAGTAATGATCTAACAACTTATACTCACTTTCATCAAATGGTGTCTCTAAAAAAACAGATTTATAACCTGGTATTGACTCTAAATAATCTACTACTGGATCATAAAAATTTCCATAAGTTACCTCTTCCTGCTCTATGAAAAAGACAAGCTGTCCATAAGAATATTTTGTTCCATGAATATCAAGTAGGCATTGGCGAAAAAAGACATCAGGATCAGCCTGAATTTTCTCCATATTTTTTTGGATAGTATCATCAATAATGTCAACACTTTGAACCCCCTTTTCCACACTGTCTTCAAAGGAATAATTATCAGGCATTGGCTTTTGCTGTTCAAGGATAATAGACTGAATGCATTCTTGAATCTGCTGATCAGATTGTGACATATCACACACCTCACAGAATTCTGGGTTTTTCTTTTCAATTTCATTATCATATTTATTAAAAATTAGAGCATCTTCATAATGATTTTGAACAACATATTTATCATAACCATGAATATGAGTAACTTCTGAAAAAATGTGAACAGCCTGGCCTTCATCGATTTTAGTATCAAAACCAAAAGGAATAGAATCTAATTCATCACATAATTCTTGTCTTGGAACCCTAATATCTTCATCATAACAAGGAGCATTCTGAGAAATTTCGAATGATGATGCTAAAGGTTCATCTTTTCCTTCAACAAAAAGCTGATCTTTAACACAACACTGATTTTCAAAAGTTTGTTGAACTAGAGATTGATCTTCAAAAGGATTAGCATTCAAACGGTTATTAAGGCTGTTGAAATCATTATGAAAATGTTCCAAACTATCTCTACTGATCTCATCACTTTGATAATCCTCAAACTGACCTAAAACAACAACTTGATTATCATAATGATCATGGCATTCTTTCTTGACAGCAGTATCTAAAAATGTTACCTTTTCATCTTCAACAAATTCTGAAACTTCAACTTCTTCATGACATGTTTTGAACCCTTGATTGTACTCATCATCATGATTTTTTAAATAAGAAATTGTATGATAAACATTAGCCTGCTCACAACAATCTTTTAAAAAGAGTTCAGCTGAAAACAGATACTTACAATGTTTCCGAAAACATGTGTGGAATTCTTTTAGTGAGGAGATGCTAGCAGCGGGAAGAGAAAAATACCAATCTCGTGCATCTTGTTCAAGTGAATACATGAACATCTTCATGAGCACATCTTCATGTTGGATATTTAACTGAACCATACATTGATGAAATTTGATGAGGTGATCTGAAGGATTATCCTCTTTGCTTTCTCTAAACTGTGGAAGAGAATCTCCCCAAACATCCATAATAGGTACTGGATTTGGAAAACCTAGAATATCAGAAAAATTGAAAGGTGCAAACCTTCGAGCCAGAATAGCTTCCATGGACATCGGCCTCTACATCTTGAAATAGTGGAGTCGCCAATCAATTTGTCAAGACAGATTTTGTTTTTTCTCCTCAGAAAGAGAAAGGGGTGACAGTAGTTCAAATTAATTAGGGCTACATAAAGCTGGGGATAACTGAAACTTTCTAATTCTTCCAATTCCTCTAGTAGCCACTGTGTCAAACTTGGTGAAAAATAGCCTTAAAAATGTGCTGGTTTAAGTTCACCTCTTAAAACCAGCAAAACTGATAAGTATCCCAGGGAAAATATGTCTTCAACTTCGTCCCCAGCGACGACACCAAAGATGTTTGTGCCATAAATTGTTTCCAAGGCAAAAGAAACAAGCCAACACAATCTCAAATAAAACTCAATAAAGTAAACTAGGTTTTAGGGTTTCTGGAATGTTTTCTTGGTTGTAAATTTGGTGATCAACAGGGATTACACTCATGAGCTAAACAAGAAATTGAATTATAAACAAGTAAAGACAAAGATGCATCATATAATCAACAAATATCAATCAGAATATAATCTTAAAGTTCATTCAGGGCTGACAAGCATCACAAGTAAAGAAACCATGAACCAACAATGAAGATCATGTAAATCTAAGCGAAGGTACATCATTTAAAACCCTCTGAAATGTAAAATGACAACTCATCGTTCACAATCACTATCTCACGAATTAATAAAAAATGGCCTTCATTATTGTCTTACTTTGGAGTGGTGAACAAAACTAAGAACACAAAATTCAACAACTCTAAAGTTAACACAAACAAAATATTGTATGTAGTTATAATCAACTAAGGATGATGTAGATGTGTTAAGCAATGAGTTGTATCATGCATGCATTCTTGATCAATGAGTTGTATCATGCATGCATTCTTGATCAAGTAGTGGCGGGTGTTCTCTTGTGTATTTGTTCGAAGCGTTTCACATTTTTCAACAATAGGAGGCTATTAACCTTTATGGGAAAATTACATTAAGAATCTCTACAAATAAGATCTATGAACAACTTCTAGAAGCCAATGCAGGATACCAAAGGTAGGTGCAAAAGGCGATTATGCCTTCCTTCTCAGGCCACCAACAACCTGTGCCTTTCCTTGCAAAATAAAAAATTGATCCAGCCTTACCTCCATTGTTTCTTTGGTCACTTTAGAAGTGCTCTTTGAGGGTTTTAACACTTGAACATAAGGGAGAGGAGCATTAAACAACTCTCCTTCATTAAGAAGCGAGGTATCCATAATTTCGACAGCTTCTGATATAAACCAGAGAAGAAAATTGAAAAAAAAAACTAACTTGTAAGTCTGTAGACCGAAGGAACCAGATATTTTCGGTTTTCCACTCAGCCACCGCCAAATTGTTATCCACTCAGCCACTGTCAAGACTCAAATCGTAATCAAAATAACACTTCATGCTGACATTTGCGGGCATTATATAGGTGAAAAATTGTCCCCAATTAACTAAATCCTTCCACATTTTTCTCAAATATGGACCATTTTGGAGTAGAAATAATAGATTTGAACTCTTGGAAGCTGAAACCCCCAACTTCTCAGCAAAATAACTGCTCCACAAACCCAAATCAAAGGAGAACTAACTCGATTTACCCAATAATCCATAAATCGGGGGGCGAACTACCTTTGATTTACCCTATGATCCATAAATTGGGGGACGAATTACCTCCGCTTTACCCTACGATCCATAAATCGGGCGAAATACTCGCTATTCTCCTCCAAAACTGGATATATGTGGGCGATACAACTAATTTTCACCTCCATTACCGAAAATACGGGGGCGAAGTCGTGATTTGGGCCATATTTTGACTGGCGAAATCCCATCTTTCCCATTTTTCCCCATTTTCCCTCGTGGGCGAATTCCATTTCACACATTTATTGGTTTAATAAATTGTGGGCGAATCTATTAAATAAAAAAAACCCTTTTCATATAAAAAGTTCGCCCACTTATTTTTGGTGACCCCTATAAATTCGCCAATGGGCTAAAATTCGCCCTTAAAATCATCCCTGTGTGTGAGAGAGAAATTGGGGGTTAGGTCCTTAGAGAGAGAGAGAGAGAGAGATTAAGTTTTTACAGAGAGAGATTAGGGGTTAGGCTTTTAGAGAAAGATAGATTGGATTTTAGGGGTTTAAAGTGAGTGATTTAGAGAGAGAGAGATTGGGGGTTAGAGGTTTATATATATATATATATATATATATATATAGAGAGAGAGAGAGAGAGAGAGAGAGAGAGAGAGAGAAAGTATGGGGGTTATGGGTCTAGAGATAAAGATAGAGATAAAGAGATTGGAGGATAGGGGTTTAGAGAGAGACATTAGAGGTTAGGAATTTAGAGAGAGATTATAGGTTAGAGGTTGAGAGAGAGAGAGAGAGTGATATTTGGGGTAGGGGTTTAGACAGAGAGAGAGATTGGGGGTTAGGGGTTTAGAGAGAGAGAGGTAGAGATTAGGGGTTAGGGGTTTAGAGATAGAGAGAGAGATATTGGGATTAGGAGTTGAGAGAGAGATAGATTGGGATTAAGAGTTGAGAGAGAGAGATTGGAGGCTAGGAGATTAGTGTGAGAGAGTGATTGGAGGTTAGGGGATTACAGAGTGAGAAAGAAGAAGAGAAATTGGGTGTTAGGCATTTAGAGAGAGAAAGAGTTTGGGATTTAGTTGTTTAGAGAGAGATAAAGGGATTGGGGTTTAGAGAGAGAGAGAGATTGGTGGTGAGGGTTTTAGAGAGAGGGATTGGAGGTTGTCCATTTAAGGAGAGAGAGATTCAACGTTAGGGGTTTAGAGAGAGGGATATTGGGGGTTCAATATTGAGAGAGAGAGAGAGAGATTTGGAGCTCGTGGTTAGAGAATAGGAATTTAGAGAGAGATATTGGAGGTTATGGATTTAGAGAGAGAGAGAGAGAAAGAGAGAGAGAGAGAGATTGGATGTTAGGGGTTTAGAGAGAGAGATTCAGGATTATGGGTTTAGAGAGAGAGATAAGCTGGAGATTAGGGGTTTAGAGAGAGAGAGAGATTGGGTCTTATCGGTTTATAGAGAGAGATATTGGCGGTTATGGGTTTAGAGAGAGATTAGGGGTAGGGTTTTAGCGACAAATTGTGAGTATGGTTTGAGAGAGAGTGAGAGGTTGGGGTTAGGGGTTTAGAGAGAGAGCGAGATAGATTGGAGGTTCGGATATTAGAGAGAGAGAGAGAGAGAGAGAGAGAGAGAGAGAGAGAGAGAGAGAGAGAGAAATATTGGGGTTATGAGTTTAGAAAGGGAGATAGAGAGAGTGGAGTTTAGGGGATTAGAGTGTGTGAGAGAGAGATTGGATTTAAGGTATTTAGAGAGACAGAGAGAGAGAGATTGGGGGTTAGGGTCTTAGAGAGATAGAGAGGGGGATTAGGGATCTATAGAGATAAAGATAGAGATGGAGAGATTGGAGGATAGGGTTTTAGAGAGAGATATTAGGGGTTAGGTGTTTAGAGTGAGAGATTAATAGTTAGAGGTTTATAGAGAGAGAGAGACATTGTGGGTTAGGGGTTCATAGAGAGAGAGATTTGTGGGTTAGGGGTTGAGAGAGAGAGAGATATTTGTATGTTAAGGGGTTAGAGAGAGAAAGGGGTAGATATTAATAGGTAGGGGTTTAGAGAGAAAGTGAGAGAGATACATTTGGGGTTTGGGGTTTAGAGGGAGAGAGAGATTGGAGGTTAGGGGCTTAGAGTGAGAGATATTGGAGGTTAGGAGATTAGAGAGAGATATAAAAAGAGAGATTGGGTGTTAGGGGTTGAAAAATAGAGTTTGGGGGTTAGTGGTTTAGAGAGATATAAAGAGAGTGGGGGTTTAGAGAGATAGATATTGGTTGCTAGGGGTTTAGAGAGAGAGAGGGATTGGAGGTTAGGAATTTAGAGAGAGAGAAAAATTTAGTGTTAGGGGTTTAGAGGGAGAGATATTGGGGGTTCGGTGTTTAGTGAGAGATAAATATTAGGGGTTAGGTCTTATGGCTTAGGGATTTAGAGAGAGATATTCGAGGTTATGGGTTTATTGAGAGGGGGAGAGAGAGAGAGAGAGATTGTAGGTTAGGTGTCTAGAGAGAGAGATTTGAGGTTAAGGGTTTAGAGAGAGATTAGGGATTTGGATTTAGAGAGAGATTTAGACCGAAGGTTAGAGGTTTAGAGAGAGATATAGACTGTAGGTTAGAGGTTTAGAGAGAGAGAGAGAGATAAATTGGGGGTTAGGGGTTCAAAGAGATAGATCAGGGGTTAGGGATTTAGAGATAGATTGGAGGTAGGGTTTAAGAGAAAGATTGGTGATAGGGTTTTAGTGTGAGAGAGAGAGGTTGGAGGTTGTGGTTTAGAGAGAGAGAGATTGGTGGTTAGGAGAGAGAGAGAGAGAGAGAGAGAGATTGGGGTTAGCAGTTTAGGGAGAGATATAGATATTGGGGTTAGGGTTTAGGTAGAGAGAGAAAAATAGAAAGTGAGAGATTGGTGGTTAGGGGTTTAGAGAGAGAGAGAGGGATTGGAGTTTCAAAATTTAGAAGAGAGATATTCATCATTAGGGGTTTAGAGAGAGAGAGCAATTGTGGGTTTGATGTTTATAGATAGAGTTAGAAAGACATCGGGGGTTAGGGATTAGGGCTTGTGTATTTAGAGAGAGAGAGATTAGAGGTTATGGGTTTAGAGAGAGAGAGAGAGAGAGAGATTTGGGAATAGGGGTTTAGTGAGAGAGATTTGGGATTATGGGTTTAAAGAGAGATAGATTGGAGGTTAGAGGTATAGAGAGGGAGATATTGGGTGTTTTGAGTTTAGAGAGAGAGATTGGGGTTTAAGAGTTTAGTTATAGAATGGGGGTGGGATTTTAGAGATAGGTTGGGGGTAGGGTTTTAGAAAGAGAGAGAGAGGTTGGGGGTTTAGAGAGAGAGGGAGAGAGAGAAAAATATAAAGAGAGAGATTGGTGGTTAGGGGTGTAGAGAAAGAGTATGGAAGTTAGGGGTTTAGGGAGAGGGAGAGAGATATGAGGTTAGGGGTTAATAGAGAGAGAAAGAGAGATTTGGGTTTATGGGTTTGGAGAGAGAGAGGTAGAGGTTAGGGGTTAGGTGTTTAGAGAGAGAGAGATTTAGAGAGGGAGAGATAGAGAGAGATATTGGGAGTTAGGGATTTAGAGAGAGAGAGAGAGAGTGGAGCTCGAGTGTTTAGAGAGAGAGAGATAGAAAAATATAGATTAGGGGTTAGGGGTTTAGAGAGAGAAATATTGGGGATTAGTGGTTTAGAGAGAGATAAAGAGATTAGTTGTTTAGAGAGAGATAAATATATTTGTGGTTAGGTTTTATAGAGGGAGAGATGGGAATATATATATTGGTGGTTAGGGGTTTAGAGAGAGAGAGAGAATCAAGGTTAGCGGTTTAGAGAGAGAGATAAATATTTAAGGTTAGGGGTTAAGGAAGAGAGAGATAGGGATTGTGGAGAGAGAGAGAGAGAGAGAGAGAGAGAGAGAGAGAGATTGGGGGGATACTAGGGGTTTAGAGATAAAGAGAGATCAATGGTGGAGTATGGATGGTTAGTGAGGGTAGAGAGGGACATAAAGATGGGGGTAGGGGTAGGTAGGTGAGGAGTGGGGATTTGGTGAGAGAGAGAGGGAGAGGTTAGGTGTTTAGAGAGGGAGAGGTTAGGTGTTTAGAGAGAGAGAGGTTATCGGTTTAGAGAGAGAGAGAGGTTAGGGGTTTAAAGAGAGAGAGAGAGGTTAAAGGTTTAGAGAGAGAGAGAGGTTAGGGGTTTAAAAAGAGAGAGAGACTAAAGTTTAGGTGTTTAGGGAGATAGAGAGAGAGATTGGATGATAGGTGTTTAGAGAGAGAGGGAGATTGGGGTTTAGGGGTTTAGAGAGTGAGATAATGGAGGTTAGGGGATTAGATTGTGTGTGTGTGTGTGTGTGTGTGTGTGTGTGTGAGAGAGAGAGAGAGAGAGAGAGAGAGAGAGAGAGATTAGGTGTTTACATAGAGAGGTAGGGGGTTAGGGTTTCAGGAAAGATAGAATGGAGTTTAGGGGTTTAAAGTGAGTGATTTAGAGACACATATTTGGGGTTAGAGGTATATATATATATATATATGTAGATATAGGTTGACAGAGAGAGATAGAGAAAGATTGGGGGTTAGAGGTTTAGAGAGAGAGAGAGAGAGATTGGGGGTTAGGCATTTAGAGAGCGAGAGAGATAGAGATTAGGGGTTTAGAGAGAGAGGGAGATATTGGTATTAGGAGTTGAGAGAGAGAGAGATTGGAGGTTAGGGGATTAGAGTGAGAGAGAGATTCTAGGTTACAGGTTTAGAGAGACAGAAAGAAGAAGAGAAATTGTGTGTTAGGTGTTTAGAGAGAGAGAGTTTGGAATTTAGTGGTTTAGAGAGATATGAAGGGATTGGGGTTTAGAGAGAGAGAGATTGGTCATAATATTCTACCCAACACTAAAATGTATCCTATTTAAGAAATATTACAGGAATATTTTGTATTTGGGGCATAATATTTTGCTCATAACTCAGAATTGGGAGGAATTTGGACTGTTGGAAAGCTCTTGAAATTCTCTACAACTTTGATGTTTTGACTTTTCTTTGATTCTTGTACTGTTTGTGAGATGTGAGCATTTTAGGAAAAAAAACATCTTTCAAAATATGCTTTTAAATAATCCAGGAATCTTTCATATTTTGGGCATAACCTTTTGCTCGTAACTTGGAATTGGGTGGACTTTGTGTTAGTTTTTTCAGAATTTACTTCAATCTGATCTAGGATCTTAACTGAGAGAAGAACATGTATAGCATATCTACATCATATTAATCATGGACATAATAATGCAAGCACACAAGAGACACAGAGTTTACTTGGGGAAAACCATAAAGGTGAAAAACCCCAATAACTTCCTCAGAGACAGATAGAGCAATTATACAACCCAAGAATAAGAGATAGACATCGCCTAGCAGCAACTTCTCCTCCTCCACAAGTGCGCCACTCTCCAAAGAGTGTGTGTGAGAATAGAATGATCAAATAGAGTGGCTCCCGCACTCTATCTATACTTGGCATGACTTGCCTAATAACCTTTACTAGGTCGGCCTCAACTTAACCACATAACACAATGCTGACTGGGCCGACACCCAATAGGGTGGTCTAATTACCCTTTGACCCACATGGACGACCCCCACTAGGGTGGTCTAATAACCCTTCGACCCATATGACTTATACAGGGCCGACCCCAACAAGGTGGTCTAATAACGCATCAAGTATAAGTTACGACACTTACAATATAAATGACGACACTTCCGTATAGAGGAATAATAACCTCTCTATAGGAATACAAACACTTCCGTATAGAGGAATAATACCATCTCTATAGGAGTACAATATACATATATGAAATACATGGGTGAAATACATTTCGAAGTTACATATACATCAACACTCCCTCTTAGCTAGGAAGGTATTTCTCGACATAGGTCTTCTAGCACAAGTCTTCTTCTCTGGATCATCATCACTGGATAATTGTCATCGAGTCATCATCATCGTCACTGCTACTGCTATCTCAATCAATATATGAATCTACTCGTCATAGGAAGTTCTATAGAGCCAGTCCTTTTTCATACTGGATGTAGGCCCACCACCTGTAGGTATTCATCATCACTGGCCATACTGTGGAATCCTCAGGACTTATTATGTGAGTCAACAAAACCTCGAAAGAGCATCCCAATATTGATTACGAGCACACAACTCAACCTATCGAATCTCCCAGGACCTTTTACATGCTACTGCACAACCTGTCCACGACCATAGAGTATCATGAAGCATAACCCAGATGCACACACATAGCACTTACACTCACCGGCATGAGAGGACCAACCTACCACCATCCATGAAAGGCTGACAACACTTACATCAACGACCATGGGAGGACAAACCTACCACCATGTCGGAATGGCACAACACTTATATTGCAGCCATGGGAGAACACATCTACAACCATGCTCAAATGGCCCAACACTTACATCACAGCCATTGGAGAACGCATCTACAACCATGCTCGAATGGCCCCATCACTTATATCGTAGCCATGGGAGAACACATCTACAACCATGCTCGAATGGCCCCATGTGCATCTATGTCTTCAGAACGCATCACACATAATCCAACTAATTATGTAATGTATCCACCTGATACATATGATCATCCTGATCATCATCATAGCATCATCCTAATGCATATTATCTCGAGTATCATCCTAATACTCATCACTGCATCGTCCTGATCCATATCTAGAGCAACATCCTGAAGCTCGTCATCCATGATCATCCTGATCATACAATGCATACACCTGATGCATACATAGTATCTACCTGATACATATCAACATACATGATCTACCTGATCATACACTGTATCCACCTGATACATATACAAATACATGATCCACCTGATCATACCTGATACATATCAACATACATGACCTACCTGATCATACAATGTATCCACCTGATACATCTACAGATACATACACATGATCCAACTGATCATATCCAACATCCAACATGATGCATACATAAATAAATGATGTAACTGATCATATCCAGCATCCAACATGATGCATACATACATAAATGATCCAACTGATCATATCCAACATCCAACATGATGCATACATACATATATATAAATGATCCAACTGATCATCTCTAGCATCCACCTGATGCATATACAGAGTAGTAACTGGAGCATCGTCTTGATGCTTGTTGGGCCTAGGTTGGGACAAAGTTTTGGTAACATTTTTGATAAGCAGGAAAAACTGAGCTGGGAGTAGCTCAGGCAAAGATGCAATTTTTTCTAAGTGTTTAGGGTGCTGCGAAGCTGTGCACATCATCCGAGTTTTGGAAGCACCGCGAAGACCAGCGCTGCAAGGAAGCAGTGCTGCGAAGCAGTCAGGCCACGTGGAGCCAGCAAAGTGGAGTGCTGGACAAGGATTAGGTGCAGGTATCGGATGGACCAGTAGTGGTCTAATTTTGGAAAGAAGGTCAAGGAGTGCCGAGCGAAGGGCATGAGCAGATCAGGAAGGCGGCCAATGCATGAGTTTGTTAAGGAAAGGACAACTCATGGAAAGCGATGGCTTGGCATGCCTGGTGGGAGAAACCGTTAGAGATGAACGGTTCGATGGAAGTATCCTATTGGAACACGTGCGACAGGGAGGCCGATAGTGACATAATGAAGACGTGGAGAGCCGCCACGATGAAGCAGACACTACCAGGAGCCAGCAAGTTGGTTTAGGGAAACCGAAACAGTTTTGTAAACCCTAAGGGTTTTTGGGTTTAGGTATTTGGAATTGTAAAGACATGACCTTAGGGGCATGATCTATTTAAGAAGACAATTTTGTATGGGATGGGGTTACGTTTTGGGGTTACTTTTGTTTTTGTATTGTAAAATCTCTTTGAGCTAAGAAGATTGTAAAGGCTCTGCAGCTGTGTGCGCAGAGACCTATCTGAGAGGAAGGAGAGTCTGCAGCTGAGTGTGCAAACTAAGAATGGTTGTCCCCATCCCTTTTAAAGAAATATATTACCAACCGTTCTTGTGGACGTAGCTTCCCACCTGGGGGAGTGAACCACGTTAAATCTCGTGTTGTGTGATTGTGATTTATGAATGAATGCTTATCTGTATTTTCTGTAAATGAATGTCTAGATGTTTCCTTGCATGCTGTTATAAGAGAAATTTGATATGCATTTTCCTTTAGAAGAGTATGGAGATGATATGTTAAGTTCTGTATGAACAGATCAATGATGAACATTTAGCATTGTGTTTGAAGACAGTGAATCAGTCATTTAGTTAAACAGTTTCTTATATGTAGTAAAGGAATGTATTACAGTTGGATTAGTTCAGTCATATATGTTCAAATTGCAGCACCCCGACTTAACGAATGAATGTAAGAAGAATAGTTAGTTAAGCGCCTGAACGAGTGGATGAGTGATATTCATTTCAGTGCCTTAAGTGTCTTCAAGATAATCCAAGTATAGAGTAAAGCTGTGTTGTTCGCAGCTTCAGGAGAAGTCCCGCGGTAGAAGAACATAGTGGTGCAAACCGCAACGTTGCCCATCGTTGCGCAGTCTCACCGTGCAGCACATACCCCCTGTCGTGTTGCGCCATATGTCCGTCCAAGTAACTTATCACTTACTATGGAAACCTGATTCCGTAGTACCCCATAGATACACCTCGGGTGAGACCTCAACCTGTTCACAGGTTGTTGCCGAAAGGGCCGATGTGAAGGGATTTTGTTGGTGAAAGGGAAACCGTGAAGAACCCGGGTCTTATAGAAAACTTCTGGGTCAGTTATAGCCAACAAATGGTTCCATTGCCGCGCTAGAATCCGTAATGAGTTGCAATTGTGATGTGTGACAAAGAATACTAGTTCTCGGAAGGCTCTGACAACTGGCATCCTGAAAAGACAGAAATCCAAGCTTGGTGGGATAAGACCATAAGAGACTTTAAAAGGCAAGAGAATAGACATCCGCGTCTAAGTGAAACACAGTGGTCAGATAGATACCTGTTGAATGATATCCATGAGATTTTCTGGGCATCATTTCCCAACGAGCTGCATGCATGGATCTCATGGCTCACAGAGAAGAAAACTTGTTTTCAAGGAGGAGTTCCTATAGAGTGGACTCTCGAGCTCACAGCGCAGCTCTAAGAAATAGACAATTCGTTGACACGCGCAGTTGATTTTTGGGTCAATCATATGCTAGAAGGCTTCGTAATAGAATTTGATGTAGACACACTCAAATCCTACAACCAAGTAGAAGCATACTTTTTCGGAGGATTCCAAGGTAAGTTGCTGAACAATATTAGTCTGTACATTAAGATGCTATTAGCAGAGAAAGGTGTTTTAAGAATGCAGTAATATTCTTAAGTTTGTCATGGTAAACAGTATATTTAGTGATTCTAACGAAGAGACCCATAATCTTAGAAGTGGAAAGAGGTATAAATTTAATAAGAACCTTGGAGGCCCTGGACTCCATATTGACACTGAGATCCCATGTAACCTTGACAATGAAGCTGCACCACTAGTTACACCTGAGAACCCACCGACTACAGAGACTGCACTAATTTTATCTCAAAAACCACCCGCTACGTAGCCCACCCCGCAGAATACTCATCCCAGTACATCTATCCTGATAGAACCATTTGTTTTCACTGCACAGATCCCTTTACAGCAGCCGTGCACTAATTCGGGCGCTCCACCACCTAATAGCACAATGGAAAACATAGATATGAAGCTACCAATATTCAAAGGAAAGGGCTTAGAGGACCCTGATCAACATTGGTTTCATTATGAAGCCGTATCGAGTGTAAGACAAATCCAGGATGATGCAGTGAAGAGAGCACAACTCATCACCACCTTCAGGGATAGAGCTTTACATTGGTTCATGAAGTACTCTACCACACAGCCACGAACCCTCTCAGAAATTAAAGCTAGGCTTGTGGCAGAGTTTAAGAAACCCAAATCTGAATCACAGTGTATAACCGAGTTGAAAGAAATAAAGCAGAAACCAACTGAAACGGTTTGGGAGTTTGATCAGAAGTTCAAGACCCTATTAGACCAAGTAAGCTTTGTTATAGCCCTAGAACAGCACAATGAATGGTTCATTGCTGCGTTGTTTCCCCATATTCGATTACCATTGATGCAACAGAAGGTTACATCACAGGAAGAGGCCTTGGAGATCGCAATGAAGCTAGAGGCTTCGCCGATTGGTGAGACTAGTTCTGGGATGTCTCAGATCCAAAACTAGCTGACCACCCTAACACTAGAGCTGCAAAGTATGAAGAATGGCAAAGAACAAAGGTATGAACCTAGACATGAGGTCTGGTGTATGGGCTGTAAAGGAGAAGGCCATGACCGAGAGCATTTCCATTTATTCCACAACTATCTTAATAGTGGTGCGCCTAACCCATTAAATCATAATCAGACCCCATGGTGTGAAATTTGTAGAACTATAGGACACATACCTGAAGACTGCTATCTTATACAGAAATATGTGAAAACACCTAAAAATTTATACTGCAATTTCTGTAAATCAGTTGGACATGATGAATCCAACTGCCGCGCATATGAACTAATGAATGAGAGGAAACGGGATATGGACTTAATGAGAGGCCCTGGCTTGTACCGCATACAAGAAGATAACCAGCCGAAACAAGAGAATGCACAGTATGACCAAGGAGGATACAGAGGTCGTGGTGCTGGATACCGTAGAAGAGGAAGAAATGCTAGCCCAGCGCAGGGAAGAGGCTGCGACCAGGTCATTTGTTATAATTGTGGCCAGCCCGGTCACGTATCTCGAGATTGTGTTAACCCATGCACTACATGCAATTATTGTAAATTATTTGAGCATGTTATTGAAGATTTCCCAGTGCTAGAGGTGGAAATGCAGAAAAGAAGACGGACAGATGCACCAAACAAGAACATCCAGTGGGTCGTAGTAGAGAAAAGACAAGTAGACCTGAGCATCCATGTGGTCACGCGCAGTGGCGCTCAGACAGGCCGCGATAGGGGAGCAGAAGCTTTCACGTCAGGGGAGGCTCACACAAAGCAGTCTCCTCTTGAGATAGAATGGATAAGGAAATCTTTGGGAAAAATACTTGCTCTCGACCTACAAAAGAACAAGGAAGTCTTTATCGATGCATGGGATACCTTCAGAGAGCTAGCAACAGAAACATAGAGGATCCCGTTGTGCTGTCAAGCACCGCATGTTGAAGAAATCCCAGCAGCCTATGACAAAACAAGCACTGCGACGGATGTCAACACCTCCGTTACGCAGTTCCTGCGAAGCTACATGAAGTTATTAAAAAGTGAAAATGCCATAGTAGAGCTGCAGAAGCTCATAAACCAGTATGAGCCGTAGGTCAGAACAGAGACTTCTGATAACGTAGTACATCACATAAGGAAGCATAAAAGAACAGGATGAGAAATGAGACTTACCACGCAAATAGGAGATTTTGAAATGGATGAAGTCATCCTTGATTTGGGATCTGAAGTGAATGTCTTGACTAAGCATACATGGCAGCAGATGGGTTGACCAAAGTTGACATGGTCACCTATCCAATTGAGAATGGCTGACCAAGAGAAAGTCATACTGTTTGGCCGGTTAGCTAATGTGATAGTCGACATCGATGGAGTCCAAAGTCATACAGACTTTGAAGTTATTGAGATTGTGGATGATAGTCAGCCTTTTCCTGCACTGCTAGGAATTGACTGGGCTATGGATAACTTAGCTATCATAAATCTGAAGACAAAGAAGATGATATTTGAAGGAAAGCATCTTAGGGTCATTGCACTGTTGGATCTTGCAGATGGTGACAGATACAACGAGCCGATTCAGGAGGAATCCAAGGCTCAAGACTTGGACAGACTATACCAGCTCATAGTGAACCAAGAAGATTACATTAAACCTACTGCAGATGGTACACTCAGCTGGAGATGCGATAACTCTTGCATCTCTGATTCGGAGGAAGGGCTGGAAAATTGGCAAAGCCGGATGCATGAAGTATCAGCAAGAAGGTGCACGCAGGTTACGAAATCACTCCACTGGATTGGGAAGGAGGTAAGTCCTATTCCCACATATGATGGTTCTACTAATGTTTATACTTTCATCCAAGAATACACTGCAGCTATTGCATATGAGCACAGATTACTAGCATTGGATATGGAACTGCATGACACACCTGCCAGATGGTGGAATGCGCACAAGTAGACATTGACCACTTGGGATCAATGTAGAATTAAGATGCAGATCCGATTTGCTGAAAAGGTTACCTTACCCTTTGGGAAGTATAATGGACAGACAAATCCTAGTCAACACATTGAAGTCTGTTCACAAGCATGGGCGGCAAGGCCACACACAGAATGGGTGCATCTATTTGTACTTACACTGGATGATGACATTCCAAAGAAATGGTACCTAGACCTGGAGTTGCGAAGAGGAACCACTGATTGGGAAATGTTGACTGCCAAATTCTAGAAGGACTTCAACTTTGAGGATGAGAATCCGTTGATCCATGAGGCATTGCGAATAATTAAGGAACGCATATTCAGGGAAGACTGTCCTCACAGAAATATGACATTGGAGGAATTCTTCGGGGCAGATCATGTTCCTGCGCACCTACAGTCAGAATGGAAGGAACATGAAGAACACTTTATCGAGTGTTACAACCTATATGAAGACATTGATGATAGAAATTAAGATGATGATGATGATACGCACAACATAAACATACCAGAATCAGAGGGTGTGCGCGATGTAGAAGGACCTCCGTTAGAAATCCCAGATATGAGCGGACCAGTAAAAACATAGAAGGTGAATATTGGCACAAAAGAATTACCGAAGTTCGCAGCAATCGAAGATTATTGGGACGATCAGACTGTTGCAGAGATCGCAGACACTCTGCGTGAGTATCGGGAGCTGTTTCCGATAAAATTTACAGAAATGAAAGGAATTCTGGGAGACCTAGGAGTCATGAAAATACCTTTGAAGCCAGGCGCAATGCCTGTGAAGCAGAGACCGTACAGACTAAATCCGCGCTACAAAGAAAGGGTACGCATAGAGCTGGATAAGATGCTTGAAGCAGGATTGATTGAACCTGTCGAGGAATCTGAGTGGATTAGTCCCATGGTCGTTCAGAATAAGAAAACGAAGGGCGAGATCAGGATCTGTGTGGATCTCAAAAAACTGAACGATGCTTCTATGCACGACCCATTCCCCACTCCTTTTACAGATGAAGTGCTTGACAATGTTGGAGGGAATGAAGCCTATTTCTTTACTGATGGTTTCTCCAGATATCATCAGATCAGGATTGATCCTGCAGACAGGCATAAGACGACTTTTGCTACAGAATGGGGGTCGTTCCAATACACAGTAATGCCTTTTGGCCTAAAGAACGCACCTGCCATATTTTCCAGAGTGGTCATCGCAGCATTCAAAGAGTTTATGCATAAGTTTCTCGAAGCCTATTTTGATGATTGGACTATGTTTAGTCTATTGAAGAACCATTGTGCGAACCTCAGAATGATGCTTGAGAAATGTCGACAACATCAGATCTCTTTAAATATAAAGAAGTGTATTTTTTGTGTTCTTTATGGAATTCTACTTGGACACATTGTTTGTAAGCAAGGACTGATGGTGGACCCTGCGAAGATTCCTATTATTATGAACTTGCCAACACCAACTTCAGTCAAGATGTTGCACTCTACTTTAGGCCATACTGGATACTACATGAAATTTATAAAGGGTTACGCGTAGATAACTGCAGCAATGGAAAAGCTACTAAAGAAAGACGCACTGTTCATTTGGAACGCGGAATGCAAACAAGGTTTTGATACATTAAAGGAAAAGATGGTGACTGCGCCGATTCTAGTCTTTCCAGACTGGATGAAGCCATTTCATGTCCATGTTGACGCATCATGTATTGCCCTAGGAATCATACTATATCAACCAGGAGAAGGAGGTATTGACCACTCTATTGCATTTTCGAGCAGGAAGCTCTCAACAGCAGAGAAGAACTATACTACTACCGAGGGGGAAGGCCTTGCGATGGTATATGCCCTACAGAAATTCAGGCATTACTTGCTTGGTGTGCACTTCTTTATGTTCACTGACCATTCTACATTGAAATACTTGGTCAATAAGCCAGTGTTAGGGGGGCGCATATGTAGATGGCTACTGTTGTTCCAGGAGTATGATTTTGAAATTGTTGTTAAGCCAGGTAGACTGAACTTGGGACCTGATCATCTCTCAAGGATTGAGTTAGGAGAAGAACTGACGAACATTGAAGACAGTCTGCCTGATGCACAGCTATTCGCTATATAGGTTTCCGATGATTATTATAAGGATATCATTAATTTCTTGACAATAGGGCTGGCACCGCAAGAATTATCTGTCTAGCAAAAGAAGTAGCTAGTGGTGTGCGCCGCAGAATTCACTATTATTGTAGGTCAGTTATACAAACTCGGACCAGATGAAGTCCTGCGCAGATGCGTACTAGATCATGAGAAACCATTCATTCTAGTAGACGCACATTCAGGGGTCGTGAGAGGTCACTATGCAGGAAGGGCCACTGCGCAGAAGATATTGCGCGCAGGGCTATGGTGGCCCACAATCCACAAAGATTCCAAAGAACACTGTAGGAATTGTGATGTTTGTCAGAGGACAGGGAAACCTTCACGAAGAGATGAGATGCCATTAAACCCACAGTTGACCTTGCAGGCATTTGAGAAATGGGCAATTGATTTTGTGGGTCCTATAAACCCACCAGGAAAAAGAACTGGTGCAAGGTATATTATTACTGCTACTGATTACCTCACCAAATGGGCAGAAGCAAATCCAGTAAAGGACTGTAGTGCCAGTACTGCTGTGCAGTTCATTTTTGAAGAAATATTGTCAAGATTTGGCTATCCGAAGATTTTGATGAGTGACCAAGGTACTCACTTTTTGAACAAGACCATTTAGGCATTTACAGAGGAATTCCACATTCGTCATCAGCGCAGTACTCCATATCATCCACAGGCGAATGGCACTGTTGAGGCTTTCAATAAAATACTGGAGAACGTACTGACTAAGGTCTGCAACGTAAATAGAGATGATTAGGATCTATGCGTCTCCTCTGTGTTATGGGCATACAGGACTACATGCAAGAAATTGACAGGACATACACCTTTTCGGTTAGCTTATGGGCAGGAGGCTATAATGCCAATGGAATATATTGTCCCTAGTTTACAGATCGCTGCGTTCATAGGGATGGCAGATAGCACAGCATTAGAAGAAAGGTTGCTACACCTCGTTGGGTTGGAGGAAGATCGCTTCATTGCTAGCTTCCACCAGCAAGTTCAGAAAGATCGCGAGAAAGCTTGGCATGATCGCCATATAAAGAACAAGTGCTTTCAGGTAGGTGACCTAGTCCTCCTGTATGATAGCAAATTCATGAAGTTTCCTGGTAAATTTAAGATGCATTGGTTTCATCCATATATTGTGATACATGTTACTAACACTGGTGCAGTCCAGTTAGCCAATTTAGCTCGCAATACCCTACCAACTTTGATAAATGGAAGCAGGTTAAAGCTGTATCATGATAGCCTTGCTTCGTAGAATCTTGAATAACAAGCAGAGGAAGAGATTTCCAAGTGTCAGGTACAGTTGAAAATGGGCACTGGAAATGTAAAAGAGTCTATACATGTAAGATAGATAGAACAATGTGTGTACTGCGCAACACTGCTGAAGCTGTGCGGGAGAGGAAAAAAATAAAATAAAATAAAAATAATTTTTTTTGGCAGATCGGCGCCGCAACACTCAGAAAAATAGTAGTTACAAACCTGTTTGAGAAAAATAGCCGTTATATGACCGTTGGAAGGAACTGCTTCAGCATTTAACGAAAAGATAGCCGTTCTGAACACACTGATGATGGAAGGGACTGGAGGATTCATTCAAATTGGCTAATGGACACTACATTAAATGCCCATCTAGCCGTTGGAATGCACGGGGGGGGACTCAGCTGCGCCTATAAATAACACAGCATAAGGACTCGCGGGCGTTACCAGACACTTAGAAGTTTTATGCATTCACTTCTATCTTAGCAATCATTAGTCATATTTCAGAGTCAGCTACCTACTCTAGCCAATGAATGTCCAAATCACCAGATAGAGAAGAAGAGCTTACACTCCAAGAAGCAATCCGAGTCTTTCAACACGGGGGAATTGCAGAGTTAATGAAAACCCCTACCAAGAAGGTTGCACTCGAACCTGGTCAAGCATCCAGAAGATCACCTTGCCATACTCCAATCATGCAGGACAAAGGGAAAGACAAAGGGAAAGACGTAACTACACCACGAAGCAGGATTCTATAGGTAGTTCAGGACAACGCAAAGATCGTCGGTCTTTCAGAAGGAACCCCTGAAGTTGACACCCGAGTATATATCACCATAAGCGTTGGATGCCCTAGTCTTTAAGTTGACCAAGAATGTTAGATATGAAATCCCATTATCGCTGATTTCAAAACATGCAGAGGTTGCCAAGAACCTGCTCGGAAAGATCCCAGACTATAAGTGGGAAGATTTTGACCTGCTAAGCATGCAAAAATAAGAGCCCCACATGCCTAAGTACCCACAGTTCCAGCCTGACCAGTACATGTGCTAGAAGAAGGATGCCAAGGGAACTTATAACGTGGTGGCCAAAAGCTAGCTCACACCCGTCGTTCAGTCAGGACTGCTGAACTTGTTGAGATTGTCACATTTTGATCGATCACCAGAACTAAATGTGGTGGTTTGCATGCTGATGGCGCAAATCCATTAGGGATATCTGTGGCTCGATAGAAATGTCGATATAAACATTGATTTGATCCACCGCATTATGGGGTTAAGCAAGCGTGGTAAGGATCCCAAGCAGTTATTCCAAGGGAAGAGTAAGGAAAAAGAAGCCGTTGAGAAGATGAAGAAAAGCCATGCATTGGTGAAAGGGAAAAGAGGTTTTCCCACAGAAGAAATTGAAGACAGAGCGACAAGATTTGTCACCTAGCTGCTTGTAGGAAAACTCATTAGAACAACCAGGCCTCCGGAGGTGCCTGCAGGCATAGTACTACTTGGTGTCGCAGCAGCTGAAGGCACCGAGTTCAATTGGTGTCAGTATCTTCTTAATGAGTTCTTGGATGAGCTCAATGATACACAAGAGAATGGTGGATAGTTCCGCTTTACATGGATAATCATCCTCATCGCCTTGTCCGGATGGAAGGAGCCAAACGACTATGTGGGTGTCATCACAGAAACCAATGATCCTAGAGGGTTCCGTTATGTCAACCTTTGGGAAAACATCAACACAGAGTGATAGCACATGATAGCACGCGATAGCTGAAGTTTTCTATCAGTATTACACTCAGCTGTGTGATGTGATCACCATAACAGCCCGTATCACAAAGCAGGTAACATCGAAGTACATTCACATTCGTGATTTCATGGTGGACATGCGATGTATCTTTATTTCACCCAAAGCAAGAATGGTACCCGGGTAACTACCATATGTATGAGGACAACATTGAAATTCTCATGAAGGATTGGCTCGCCGACTTCCGTGTTGAAGTTATGGATGTTGAGACAGACTCTGACGAAGACAAGCCAATCCTGCTGTCATGCCCGATTGTTGATGAAACAGGAAAGCGGAAAGAGCCTGAGACCTCGTAGAAGCTGAAGGCACGGAAGAAGGTGAAGACCACAAAGAATCAGTCTGAGATAGTGATGAATGAAGATGACTTTGACATGATTGCAGAAAGTGTCTTAGAATAGATGGGGGACCTCATGGCTGACAAAGAAAAAAAGGATAAGGTCATCCAGAATGACCTGCAAAACACTAGGCTTGCACTGCAAGGTCTTATGAAGAAAATGGACGAGGTCCAAAAGAGCATAACCTTGCCGTGTGAAGTAGGAGCTGAAGGGAGGTCGGTAGGAACCTCACAGCAAATGCCGTTGCAGCTAGCCATAACGCTGCCATCAAAGACCAGGATTGTCCATGTGGACCCTTTGGCTATTGCATTTCCAATGGAAGAATAGATTGTCTTGGACACAAAGGGTGTCGAGCGAGTAGAGCTCGACCTGGCCAAAATCCCCTTACTAGGCTTGCACTTCATCCACACGCAGATCTTCGAGGAGATGCATGAAAGAACAGTAGAGTTGATGAAGTCACAAGCGGATCTCACCGCAGCAAACAAACAACTCAAGTTGCGTGCAGACATGCAGCTGCGTGATGAACAGGACCGCCAGAAACAATTGGAGAATACCATATCCAATGTTTCCCAAGATATTGAAGGGGTAGAAATCCAGGATGATCTTGCGGACACAGTTCTGAGGATCGGAGACAAGTTGAGATCCTTGAAGTCAGAGATGCAGGATAAAGAGATTTTTTATGAGGCCGATATTACCACATTGAAGGAAAAACTGAATAAGCAGACACCATTAACTGAGTAGCAGTTAAGAGAGCAAGCAGTGAGTGTTTCTGTGCAGAGCATAACGCGTGAGATGGCTAAGCACCAAGATCTCTTGGAAAAAGTATCGAAGGAATTCACAGCCCTTGAAGAGGATCAAGGGCTACTGCAGGCAAAGATTGCGGTAAAACAAAAGTAGACCTCCCTAGAGAAGTTGGACGTAGAGCTCAAGGCTCTGCCACCCAGGGAGAGGCTGTCCAGGTATAAGGAAATATCAGGCTTAAAGAAGGAAGTCCAGGCATTAAGAGAGAAAGAGACTGAGATGGATAATCAGTCACATCAACTCCTGGAGGATGCTACAGCAGTGTTACTGTAGATAGAAGACAAGCTGAAGGAACTGCGCGACAACCAAGAGCAGGTACAGGGACAAATTGGAGAAGAGATAACTCCAACACTGCTTGAGATAGTACAACATGTTGAACAAGATACTAGATAAGCAGTGGAATAGTTGTTCGGCACATATAATGAGTTCACGGCCAAATTAGTTCCACCGGTCGCAGAGTAGAGTGAGACGACTGAAGTAGCAAGTGGCTCGGGGACGAGCCACATGTAAGTGTTAGGGGCATGTTGGGCCTAGGTTGGGACAAAGTTTTTGTAACATTTTTGATAAGCAGGAAAATATGAGCAGGGCGCAGCTCAGGCAAAGATGCAATTTTGTCTAAGTGTTGAGGGTGCTGCGAAGCTATGCACAGCATCCGAGTTTTGGAAGCACCGCGAAGACCAGCGCTGTGAAGCAGTCAGGCCACGTGGAGCCAAAAAAGTGGAGTGCTGGACAAGGATCAGGTGCAGGTATCGGATGGACCAGTAGTGGTCTAATTTTGGAAAGAATCTCCAGGAGTGCCGAGTGGATGGCACGAGCAGATTAGGAAGGCGGCCAATGCATGAGTTTGTTAAGGAAAGGACATCTCATGGAAAGCGATGGCTTGGCACACCTGGTGGGAAAAACTGTTAGAGATGAACGGTTCGACGGAAGAAGCCTGTTGGCACGCGTGCGACAGGGAGGCCGATAGCGACAGAGTGAAGATGTGGAGAACTGCCATGACAAAGCAGACGCTACCAAGAGCCAGCAAGTCGGTTTAGGGAAACCGACATAGTTTTGTAAACCCTAAGGGTTCTTGGGTTTAGGTCTTCGGCATTGTAAAGACACGACCTTAGGGGCATGATCTATTTAAGAAGACAATTTTGTATGGGATGGGGTTACATTTTGGGGTTACCTTTGTTGTTGTATTATAAAATCTCTTTGAACTAAGAAGATTGTAAAGGCTCTATAGTTGTGTGCACAGAGACCTATCTGAGAGGAAGGAGAGTCTGCAGCTGAGTGCGCAAACTAAGAATGGTTTTCCCCATCCCTTTTAAAGAAATATATTACCAACCATTCTTGTGGACGTAGCTTCCCACCCAGGGGAGTGAACCACGTTAAATCTCATGTTGTGTGATTGTGATTTATGAATGAATGCTTATCTGTATTTTCTGTAAATGAATGTCTAGATGTTTCCTTGCATGCTATTCTAAGAGAACTTTGATATGCATTTTCCTTTAGAAGAGTATGGAGATGATATGTTAAGTTCTGTATGAACCAATGAATGATGAACATTTAGCGTTGTGTTTGAAGACAATGAATGAGTCATTTAGTTAAACACTTTCTTATACGCAGTAAAGGAACATATAATAGTTGGATTAATTCAATCATATATGTTCAAATCGCAGCACCCCGACTTAACGAATGAATGTAAGAAGAATAGTCAGTTAAGCGCCTGAACGAGTGGATGAGTGATATTCGTTTCAGTGCCTTAAGTGTCTTCAAGATAATCCAAGTATAGAGTAATGCTGCATTGTTCACAGCTTTAGGAGAAGTCCCGCGGTAGAAGAACATAGTGGTGTGGACTGCAACATTGCCCATCGCTGCACAATCTCACCTCACAGAACATACGCCCTGTCGTGCTATGCAGTACGTCCATCCAAGCAACTTATCACTTACTGTGGAAACCTGATTCCGCAGTACCCCATAGATACACCTTGGGTGAGACCTCAACCTGCTTGTAGGTTGTTTCCGAAAGGGCCTTTATGAAGGGGTTTTATTGGTCGAAGGGAAACCATGAAGAACTTGCGTCTTATAGAAAACCTCTGGGTCAGTTATAGCCAACAATGCTCATCATCCAGCACTTACATCCACAGCCATGGGAAGGATCCTCGTCTCACCATGCTTGGAATGGCTCCAACAAATGTGTCCATCACTTCTTCCTCGAAGTGTCATCGATTTGAAGAACACCAAGCCTTTCTCTGAAGCACTCAAACTTCACTCTGGCTAGTGGCTTCGTCAGCACATATGCAATCTGCTCATCCGTTGCAACATACATAAGCTTCACTGCTCCTCTCTACACCATATCCCCGATATAGTGATATTTGATCTCTATGTGTTTCGACCTGTCGTGGAACATCGAGTTCTCAGATAGCTTCACACAACTCTGGTTGTCACAGAAGATACCAGTAGCCTCCAGTGGGAGATCAAACAACTCAGACAGTAGCTTCATAAGCCATACTACGTCACAACTAGCCGAACAAGCTGCAACATACTCAGAATTGGCTGTACTTAGTGCTACGCAGGACTGCTTCCTGCTGAACCAAGAGATCACACCTGATCGCATACTGAAGCAACACCCATATGTGCTCTTCCTATCTGCAGCACTTCCTGCCCAATCTAAATCAACATAACCCTGCAGGTTAAACTTTTGATTCGTATCATACTTGAGCACATACTCAACTGTACTCTTCAGGTACCTCAGAATATGCTTTACAACAACCAGGTGAACACCTCTGGGATCCATCAGGAACTGGCTCAATGTGTTCACCGCAAAGCAAATATCTGGTCTCGTGTTGGTCAGGCACATCAAGGACCCAATCAGCTGATGATACATTGTGACATCAACCGGATCAGATGAAGCATCACACAGAAGCTTCAGGTTCGATGCCAAAGGTGTGGCCATGTCCTTGCAGTCCATCATCCTGAACCTCTTTAGGATATTTACTGCATACTTCCCTTTTCCAAGGAAGATTGCATCTGCACTCTGCCACACCTCCATGCCTAGAAGTAGTGCATCATCCACAATTTTTTCATCTCGAACTTGGAAGCAAGCTTCCGCTGCATGTCGGCAATCAATCTATCCTCACCTGTGACAAACAGGTCATCCACATACAAAAGTGGTATCATTGGGTTGCCTTCCTCAACATTGTAGTAAAGGTTGGAATCTGCTTTACTCTTGGTAAAGCCCAAACTGGATAGAAAGCTGTCTATCCTACCATACCAAGTTCTGCATATATATGACATCCCGTCATGTGTCTCAAAACCAAGTGGCTACTCCACATACACTTCCTCTTCGACTACACCATTCAATAAAGCTATCTGGTGTATCTTCCATTTCATCATTGCAGCTAGAGCAAGTACTGATCTGATGGAAGTGTGCTTGGCTATAGGTGTAGAAGTCTCTTCATACTCAATCCCTTTTTTTGGGAGATGCCATGAGCTACAAACCTCGCTTTGTATTTCTCCATGCTACCATCTGCAGCATGCTTGATCTTATAGATCCATTTGGAAGTCACAGCAGACTTCCCTTCAGGTCTTGGGACTGCATCCCAAACATCATTCTTCATGATCGACTAGTACTCCTTGATCATGGCATTCTTCCCGAATCCTGGGAACTTCAATATATTCAATATCTTCAATAGATAACTTTGTTGTTGAAACAAATGTTGTACTCCTTCTTTTGTAGGTGCTCGTATACGATATTTCCTACAAAACAAGTTAAATTGCATGATTAGAAACTTCTCATAGCTTTTCAGAACAAATTCTTACACATAAAGAAATATGTCATATATTCATGCAATTATTTTAGCCAATGCTTCAATACAACATTTATCCATATCACGTAAATTTCTAGATGCCTTCCAATCTCTACCAGAACATTGTTAAGAGTTTGCACTACTCCCAACATGTCAGCAAAGAGGTTTCATTCTAGATAAGTAGCAATGGAATGTTGTACAGTGCCATAGGCCACTTACCCATTACATGCATATTAGTAGTATGTTGTTCATTAATGCAATTATTCTAATATGCCAAAATACACAGCCTAATTCTAGGAATATCAGTATATACATCATTGAACAATATTATTTCAACAATCAAATATGCAAGAAATGATAATTCAAATACTTATCTTTGTTTGATTGTTGGGTGGACTCCCTCTAAATATCTGCATTCTTGCAGAAACTATTGGAGTGTGCTCCCTCTTGATCTTTGCTTCCTGGATTACCTGTCCTTGAACTTATATCCCTCCTTGATCACTATGCATGCTTACAAGTATCATTATTGTTATATCTTCGAGATCTCATACATAATCATACATTTATTAGTATATTCTCAATACTATTAAAACACAATAATCTTAAACATGTATAGTCATGATAATTTCAAACATAGATAATAAGCATTGGCATTCAATGATTTAAGGAAGACTTCTCTTACTCATGCATATTCATATTTGACCAAAAGACTTTTCTGGTTAGTCATATCATCAATCAAGGTAAGAAACATAACATGCATACACCCATGATTATTCAAACCTATGAATAATCATTATCAATCATGCCATGTATACTTTACACAAGGTAGGATTCTAACTTGATATAAGAAAAACATACATAGATTAATATGTTAGTTGGTTATTGTCTAACATACCCACATGATGTTAGTTGGGTCTTGTTCTCTTAAGTGACTTGTGCTAGTAACCTGCATATCTCATAGGTTAACCAAGTTATACATACCTCATAAGTAGATCTTCTATGTGATCCATGGCAATGGATGAACCTTTGTCTTCATGTTACCATGGTCATATGTTCTTGAACTAGAACATGATTTGTCTTTCTTGATGTACCTTCATGTTAGCGAACAACATAAACCTCATACAACATCACAATGCATTAGTACAATCATAAGTGTCAAAACCTTAATCAATGAATATCTTCTATGATGTATTCATAATTTTATTAAGGTGATATGACAAGTCTAATAATTAATCAAGATTATACTAACCGTAATGATATGAAGACAAACATATCATAAATTTAACCATGAACAAAATTCGAAACATACCTGTAAGTCATACCTGTCGAGATTGCTTGTAATCTTCTTATGTAAGGCCTTAGCCTCATCTCCCTCTGAAACAGGAACTTCTTCACTTATGCAGGTGACCAATCCATTCTCTTCGAGCATTAACCCAATCCACTTGATTTGCAGGAACTGGATCTGGAGTTGGATTAGGGTTTGTCAGAGAAACCCTAAAAATTCAAACTTTGAATTTCAAACTTTTGAAAGGATAGAAAGACACGCCTTGATGAGCTTATCAAGCTAGTATACTCAGAATTTGAAAACTGCAAAGTTTCACCCCTCAAATTTGCCTTTGAAACTTCCGGATTCACTAGACATGAACCTAAACTAGGGTTTGATAAATCCCACCCTTCTTTCCAATGAAAGGTTTGATCCAAAGCTCTAAGCTTCTATTTTTCTGAGGAGCTTCCAGCCATGGTCACAGATTTCAAAAATTCCCATTTTTGCAGAAGCCCTAATTTTCCACTTTTATGATCAAAGTCCCGAACTAGGGTTTGATCAAGCCCGACCTTCTGCCCAACCAAAAATTCTGATGTTGGTCTCTAAATTTCAATTTTGATGAGTAGCATTCAGCCGTGGTCTCTGATTACAAAAATTCCATCTTTCTCTGAAACCCTAAATTCCCGAAGCCATGAATGAAGGTGCTAAAAAATAATTCTGTTTTGACAGAAATATGTACCTGAATGATTCTGGTGTAACTACGAAATTTCCAATCCACAGGGTCTGAAACTTCTACCTGTGGTAGCCCGACCTATCATATTTCCAACCCCATAGGTTTGACCTCAATTGGATTCTCTGAGAGAGCGTTATGCCAAGTGTCGCAACGTGACCTGTTTATGGGATAAAACAGGAGAGCAAACTTATACGGTGTGCCACGTGTCACTGGTTCAGTTTCGGCCTCTGAAAAAGTTATCTGAGAAAGTACAGTCTGTGCACTACCTGTCGCATTTAGCAAAATTTCATTTGGATCTTCCTAGCCCAATTTATGACATTTTTTCCTAGGTCACTTGTTTATGACTCAGATTTGGAAGAGGCATAAATCCTAGATTGTACAGATCATGAAACACAAAGTACAACGAATTAGAAGTTTTGCTTTGGACACAAGGTACATGGGGATCTGATCTTCGACCTGTAGAAGTTTTAGATTTGAACAGTTCACCAAAATGGATTTATATAGAAAGCGCCATGATGACTGGTTTTTGCTATATCAATCCCAAGCATCGCAAGTGCAACAAGTGTCATACATGCCATACCATGCCTTCTTTCAGGCTAGCTTTGATACCATGTTAGTTTTTTAGAATTTACTTCAATTTGATCTAGGATCTTAACTGAGAGAAGAACATGTAAAAACATATCTATAGCATATTAATCATGGACACAATAATGCAAGCACACAAGAGACACAGAGTTTACTTGGGGAAAACCATAAAGATGAAAAACCCCAATAACTTCCTCAGAGATAGATAGAGCAATGATACAACCCAAGCATAAGAGATAGACATCTCCTAGCAACAGATTCTCCTCCTCCACAAGTGTGCCACTATCCAAAGAGTGTGTGTGAGAATATAATGATCAAATAGAGTGCCTCCCACACTCTATCTGTACTTGACATGACTTGCCTAATAACCTTTACTAGGTCGGCCTCAACTTAACCACATAACAAAATGCTGATTGGGCCGACACCCAATAGGATGGTCTAATAACCCTTTGACCCACATGGCCGACCCCCACTAGGGTGGTCTAATAACCCTTCGACCCATATGACTTATACAGGGCCGACCCCAACAAGGTGGTCTAATAACCCATCAAGTATAAGTTACGACACTTACAATATAAATGACGACACTTCCGTATAGAGGAATAATAACCTCTCTATAGGAATACAAACACTTCCGTATAGAGGAATAATAACCTCTCTATAGGAATACAAACACTTCCGTATAGAGGAATAATACCATCTCTATAGGAGTACAATATACATATATGAAATACATGGGTGAAATACATTCCGAAGTTATATATACATCAACACTTTGGACCGTTGGAAAGCCTGCATCTCACATACGGTAAGGAATCAGAGAAAACTCAAAACATCAAAGTTGTAGAGAATTTCAAGAGCTTTCCAATGGTCAAATGTCCACCCAATTCTGAGTTACGAGCTAAATGCTATGCCGAAAATATGAAATATTCTTGGAATATTTACGTTTTTTCTTATTTATGATACATTTTGTCCTGGGTAATTCCTTATGGTTGTTAGGGACTTAGAGTGAGAGAGATTGGAGGTTAGGGAATTAGAGAGAGATATAAACAGAGAGATTGGGTGTTAGGGGTTTAGAGTGAGAGAGAGAGTTTGGGGGTTAGTGGTTTAGAGAGATATAAAGAGAGTGGGGTTGAGAGAGATAAATCTTGGTGGCTAGTGGTTTAGAGAGAGAGAGAGGGATTGGAGGTTAGGCATTTAGAGCGAGAGAAAGATTCAGCATTAGGAGTTTAGAGAGAAAGATATAGGGGGTTCAGTTTTTAGTGAGATATATATATTGGGGGTTAGGGATTATGACTTAGGGATTTAGAGAGAGATATTGGAGGTTATGGGTTTAGAGAGAGAGAGAGAAATTGGAGGTTAGGGGTTTAGAGAGAGAGATTGTATATTAGGGGTTTAGAGAGAGAGATTGGGGATTTGGGTTTAGAAAGAGAGAAATTGACTAGAGGTTAGAGGTTTAGAGAGAGATATAGATTGGAGGTTATAGGTTTTGAGAGAGAGAGAGAGAGAGATTGTGGGTTAGGGGTTTAGAGAGATAAATCGGGGGTGAGAGGTTTAGAGATAGATTGGGGGTAGGGTTTTAGAGATAGATTAGGGATAGGATTTTAAGGATAGAGAGAGAGGTTGGGGGTTGTGGTTGAGAGAGAGAGAGAGATTGGGGTTAGTGGTTTAGGGAGAGATATAGATATTGGGGGTTAGGGTTTAGGTAGAGAGATAAAAATAGAAAGAGAGAGATTAGTGGTTAGGGGTTTAGAGAGAGAGGGATTGGAGTTTCAAAACTTAGAAGAGAGATATTCATCATTAGGGGTTTAGAGAGAGAGAGAGAAATTGTGGGTTCAGTGTTTATAGCAAGAGTTAGAAAGACATTGGGGATTAGGGCTTAGGTCTTAGGTATTTAGAGCGAGAGAGAGATTAGACGTTATGGATTTATTGAGAGAGAGAGAGAGAGAGAGAGAGAGAGAGAGAGAGAGAGAGAGATTGGGGATTATGGGTTTAGAGAGAGAGATAGATTGGAGGTTAGAGGCATAGAGAGAGAGATATTGGGTGTTTGGGGTTGAGAGAGAGAGAGATTGGGGGTTAAGAGTTTAGTTATAAATTGGGGTTAGGATTTTAGAGACAGGTTGGGGGTAGGGTTTTAGAGAGGGAGAGAGACATTGGGGGTTAGGGGTTTAGAGAGAGGTATTAGGGGTTAGAGTTTAAGAAGAGAGAAAAATAAAAAGAGAGAGATTGGTGGTTAGGATTTTAGAGAGAGAGAGAGAGCACCGATGTTAGGGGTTTAGGGTGAGGGAGAGAGATTGGAGGTTAGGGGTTTAAAGAGAGGGAGAGAGATGGGAGGTTAGGGGTTAGTAGAGAGAGAGTGGGAGATTTGGGGTTAGGGGTTTAGAGAGAGAGAGAGTTAGAGGTTAGGCATTAGGTGTTTAAAGAGAGAGAGAGAGAGAGAGAGAGAGAGATTTAGGGTTAGGGATTTAGAGAGGGAGAGATAAAGAAAGATATTGGGGGTTAGGGATTTAGAGAGAGAGAGTGGAGGTTAGGGGTTTAGAGTGAGACATATATTGGAGGTTGGGGGTTTAGAGAGAGATATATAGAAAAATATAGATTGAGGTTTAGGGGTTTAGAGAGAGAGAGAATGGGGATTCGTACTTTAGAGAGAGATAAAGAGATTTGTGGCCAAGTTTTATGGAGGGAGAGATAAGAAGAGATATATTGGTGGTTACGGGTTTAGAGAGAGAGAGAGAGAGAGAGAGAGAGAATCAAGGTTAGGGGTTTAGAGAGATAGATATTTGAGGTTAGGGGTTCAGGAAGAGAGAGATAGGGATTATGGGTTTAGGAGAGAGAGAGAGAGAGGGATAATAGGGGTTTAGAGATAGAGAGAGATGAATGGTGGACTATGGATGGTTAGTGAGGGGGGAGAGGTACATAGAGATGGGGGTAGGGTTAGGTGGGTGAGAAGTGGGGATTTGGAGAGAGAGAGGGAGAGGTTAGGGGTTTAGAGAGAGAAAGAGATGTCATAGGTTTAGAGAGAGAGAGAGAGGTTAGGAGTTTAGAGAGAGAGAGAGACTAATGTTTAGCTGTTTAGGGAGGGAGAGAGAGAGATTGGATGTTAGGTGTTTAGAGAGAGAGAGGGTTATTGGGGGTTAGAGGTTTAGAGAGAGAGAGAATGGAGGATAGTGGATTAGATTGTGTGAGAGAGAAATTGATAGTTAAGGCCTTAGAGGGAGAGAGAGAGATTAGGTGTTTACAGAGAGAGATAGGGGTTAGGGTTTTAGAGAGAGATAAAATGGAGTTTAGAGGTTTAAAGTGAGTGATTTAGAGAGAGAGAGATTGGGGGTTAGAGGTTTATATATATATATATATATACAGAGAGAGAGTATGGGGGTTAGGGGTCTAAAGATAAAGAAATTGGAGGATAGGGGTTGAGAAAGAGAGATTAGAGGTTAGGAATTTAGAGAGAGATTATAGGTTAAGGTTGAGAGAGAGAGAGCGAGATTGGGGGTTATGGGTTTAGAGAGAGAGAGAGAGATTGGGGGTTAGGGGTTTAGAGAGAGAAAGAGAGATTGGGATTAAGAGTTGAGAGAGAGAGAGATTGGAGGTTAGGGGATTAGAGTGAGAGAGATATTGGAGGTTGGGGGTTTAGAGAGAGAGAAAGAAGAAGAAAAATTTGGTGTTAGGCATTTAGAGAGAGGGAGAGAGAGTTTGGGATTTAGTGGTTTAAAGAGAGATAAAGGTATTGGGGTTTAGACAAAGAGATATTGGTGGTTAAGGGATTAGAGTGAGAGAGATTGGAGGTTAGGGGATTAGAAAGAGATATAAAAAGAGAGATTGGATGTTAGGGGCTTAGAGAGAGAGAGATTTAGGGGGTTAGGGGTTTAGAGAGATATAAAGAGAGTGGGGTTTAGAGATATAGATATTGGTGGCTAGGTGTTTAAAGAGAGAGGGATTGGAGGTTAGGCATTTAGAGAGAGAGAAAGGTTCAGTGTTAGGGGTTCAGAGAGGAGATATTGGGGGTTCAGTGTTTAGTGAGAGGTATTATTGGGGGTTAGGGCTTATGGCTTGGGGATTTAGAGAGGGAGAGATAGAGAGAGATATTGGGGGTTAGGGATTTAGAGAGAGAGAGAGAGTGGAGGTTCGGGGTTTAGAGTGAGACATAGAGAGATATTGGGAGGGAGGTTAGGGTTTAGAGAGTGAGAGAGAAATTAGGTGTTAGGGCCTTAGAGAGAGAGAGAGAGAGAGAGAGAGAGAGAGAGAGAGAGAGAGAGATTATGTGTTTACATAGAGAGATATGGGGTTATGATTTTAGGAAAGATAGAATTGAGTTTAGGGGTTTAAAGTGAGTGATTTAGAGAGACAGATTGGGGGTTAGAGGTTTATATGTATTATATATATATATACACAAAGAGAGAGAGAGAGAGAGAGAGAGAGAGAGAGAGAGAGTATGGGGGTTGGGGTCTAGAGATAAAGATAGAGTTAAAGAGATTGGAGGATAGGGGTTGAGAGAGAGATTAGAGGTTAGGAATTTCAAGAGAGATTATAGGTTAGAGGTTGACATAGAGAGAGAGCAATATTGGGGGTTCGGGTTTTAGAGAGAGAGAGAGAGAGATTGGGGGCTAGGCGTTTAGAGAGCGAGAGAGGTAGAGATTGGGGGTTTAGAGAGAGATATATATATTGGGATTAGGAGTTGAGAGAGAGAGAGATTAGAGGTTAAGGGATTAGAGTGAGAGAGAGATTGTAGGTTACAGGTTTAGGGAGTGTGATGAACCTGCAATAATTAATTAATGCAAATACACGAGATATCATAAATAATAGAACAGAATCACTTTTATATTGATCATGGGCCACTTGAAGGGGGCAACCTCTTTTGAGCAAGCTCAATACAATTAACTTCATGGTGCCTTCATTGACCTCAACACACACTTATATACTAAGTCTATGCCCAATACTATGAGTCAAAACCATGGGACATATAATACTACGGGACGACTTACAAAGCATATGCGTCCAATACTATGGGTCAATACTATGGGCTAGTATAAACTATGGATCAACAAATATTATGGGACAACTTACAAAGCATATGCGTCCAACAACAATATACTAACATAGTAAAGAGATGGGTTGACATGGGTTCCTAACATCCCCTCTCCCTTAGAAAAAGCTTTGTCCTCAAAGCTTTGGTTGGAGAAATTGCTGCAGAATCTGAAGGAGTGGTTCCCCGGTAGCATCCTTGGGTTGCATTTCAGGCCACTGACGCCTTTAGAGTGTTAAGGAGGATTGCTTGGAAGGCTGTAGATGAAGAAGAACCCTATCATCTGTGTGGAAAATGTGCTCAGAACGGTGCTGATCGGCTTGTTGTTTCAAGCGAATTCTAGCCATGTGAAGATTGTCTTGCAGAATGAGAAGAATCTGATCGCGGTTTCGAAGAACCGAGTCAATTTCCTGAACTGGGGAGCTGCTAAGGGTGTATGGAAGAAGAACTGGTGGTGTTTTTCCATAGACTGCTTCATATGCCGTCCTTTGAGATGTGGTATTGTACCACCAGAGCGCTGCTAGGAAATCTATAGAAATAGTTGGCCAAAGCTATGTAGGGATGGGCAAGGGTTTGAGCAATCCCGAAAGGAGTGTCGTTTCACCCTTGCTGACTTGGAAAGTATCATCGTCAACCACCATCTGTTGAATTGTCATTTTTAGTCCCTGCCAAAAGAAGTTACATTGTTCCCGGTCATACATTTTGTAGAACCCAAAGTGCCCTGTTGATGAAGAAGCATGGAGTTCATAGAAGAGAGAGTCCTGTTGAACATATTGCAACCAATTTGGAACAAGCAGAGAAAGAGCTGTAAGAGAAACTGGGTCATCAATTGTGCAAGAAGGAGCATCTTCCACCATATTGTCCTTACCCTTCTTGTAAGTGATCACATAGGGATAACCCATTTCAGGTGTGTTGGGGAGGAGACCCATTGTTCCAGAAAATTTTCCAGACTCGGGAGATCAGTCTTGATGCAGAAATAATTCCCTAATAGGTATGGTTGCCACTTCTGTACTGCATGTAAAATAGCCATCATTTCCTGCTGAGAGGTAGATGTGGCTAAATTCTTACAGGAAAGGTCTCTTGAAGGCAGCGAGCGCATTGGTTCAGCAAAGATACCTGCATATCTAACCAAGGAAGTAGTGGAGACTGTTGATGGGTGCATCTGAATGGAATTGAGCTGAGCGATGACACCATGTGAATTCTTCTTAAGGATTTTTTCCATTCGATGTGAATTGATGATGCAGAGAGACCCTGGTTGTAAGCCCATAAATTTGTGTTGTTCCCTGTTGACTTTAAACTGCATCCAAAGTTCAGCAAAATCCCATAAGATGGGGCCAAGTGTGAGTAACCATTGAATGCCCAAAACCACATCACATCCGCCTAAGGACAAGGCAAACATGTCAGAGCATAGGTTATAATCTTCCATAGAGATACACACATTGTGACACTTCCCCTTGCAAGGTAAGGTGCCCCCATTGGCAACCATGACTTCAAAGTTGGAGCAAGGATGGACAAAATAATCAGCCTGTTTGGCAATCTGAGGGTCAATGAAGTTATGAATGCTACCAGAATCAATGAGTATGGTAAGAGGGAGCTTCTTGAAGTATCCCCTAACCCGCATTGTTTGTGGGGTGGTGACGCCAGTTACAGCATGGAGAGAGATCTCGGGTGGGTCGTCCTGAGATGGGGTGTCAACAGGCGGGTGTTGAATGTCGACCTGATCATCTACTGTATCTGTAGCTTCTTCACCAAGTTCTAAGGCAGGCAGAGAATCCACATCCTAGAGATAGAGCTTTTGTTGAACATATCTATGTCCCTGAGTGAATTTCTCATCACAATTATAGCAAAGCCCTTTTTCTCGGCATGCCTGCATTTCTATTTCAGAGAAATGCTTGATAGGAGTTGGTTGAGGAGAAGGTGTGATGGAAGGTCGTTGGGAACCCATATTTCTGAGGGGAACAAAGGTGGGTTTGGAGCGTTGTTGAGCTGCGATCTTGTTCTCGACTAGCTTAGCCAACCCTAGGACTTCCATCAATGTGTTAGGACAAAACATTTTGACCTCTGAGCGGATTTCAGCCTTGAGACCACTGATAAAACAACTCCTGTAGAATTCATCAGACAATCCTTCTGTGTGATTGGCCAATTTCTCAAATTCTGTCTGATACTCTCTCACTGTGCCAATTTGGTGAAGTTTAGTGAGTGCTCCTGTGAAATCATCAAAAGCACTAGGAATAATCGTGGCAAAATGAGCTGGCAAAAATCTGTCCAGTTTGGCTCGGGATAAGCTTTGATGTATCAACGGTACCATTGAAGGGCTTCCTGTTGCAAATGAAAGGATGCAAGTGGAACTTTCTGGACATCAAAAGTATTATGCAGACTGAAATATTGTTCTGCTCGGTATATCCATCCAGTAGGATCAGTACCATTGAAGCGAGGAAAATCAAGCTTCCGCCCATGAAAATTGCTGGAAGAAGAGAACTCGGTGGCTGCAAAAGATTTTGGCTGTCGGTTATTGTTCATGGCTGAATGCTGAAGATGGAGGCTAAGAAATTTTTCATCCAGATCTTGGAGTTTGGTTTGGATGGTTGCAAGTGCTTCCTCCATGCTGTTTGCTCCTACACGGGTGACAACCATAACCAGGTTTTTTTTTTTTTTTTTTTGGGTGGAATGGGTAGAAAAACACAAACAGAAGCTGATTTAGTAAAGGGAAATTTGGATTGGGGAAACAATATTATGGGTAATTGGGGTTTGACTAGATTTTGGACACTGTCGAAAGGACAAGAAAGCAAAAAGGGGGATTTCAGAAGCGGGGTGATAGAATGAGAAAATTTGGCAGAGAGGGACAAAGAAGCAGAATTCATAAAGGAATTCTGTGGTAAAATTTGAAGGTGATTGGGTGAAATCTAAGGAAGTTATGGCAAACCCTAAAAATAGACAAATGTGGGATTTCGGGTTTTGGGAAGGAGAATTGGGGATAGGGTCCTCAGGAATGAAAGATGTAGAATGGAATGACAGGGGTTCCCCAAAAATTTCAAGGGAAACAGAGTGAAAATAAGGGAGATATGGAGAAAAAACTGAATTTTATACACTTGGATTGGCAACAGCGGCGCAGAAGGGATCTGCAACAGATGGATCTGCAACGGTGCGGAAGGGATCGAAAACGACTGGATCTAAAATGGCGACTGGATCTGGAACGAATTTCAGAATAGATCTGAAATGACTGGATCTGGAGCGGAAGTGATCGGTAATAGTTCAACTGAAAATAGATATGGACCCCAGGTATGTGCGGCTTCCTAATAGTTCAGGGGTTTCACTCGGCCACGAATGCTGTCTGACGGCTTGTGTATTGGGACAGTACCCCTCACTCCACGGCTCAGGTAAAACTGATAACCGCTTTGCCACAAACGACAGCTCTTGGTTTACCTCACGGGTGGGAACTAGTCAATCAGGTAGGGGTCGTTGCCCTTTTCGCTGGCAGGTCCTCTCAATGGGCCAGCTACTTCGGGGTTCCTGTGGTACTCCTCACAATGAGTTTTAGGGCTTATGCCCAAGTACTTCCCACAGTTAAGCAGATAGGGATTATTCCCAAATCCAAACCTGCAACAGATGCGAAAAAAATTTGGCAGAAATTTCACCCAGCGAGCCCAAGAAAGTGCTCTGATACCAGATGTGATGAACCTGCAATAATTAATTAATGCAAATACACGAGATATCAGAAATAATAGAACATAATCACTTTTATATTGATCACGGGCCACTTCGAGGGGGCAACCTCCTTTGAGCAAGCTCAATACAATTAACTTCACGGTGCCTTCAATGACCTCAACACACACTTATATACTAAGTCTATGCCCAATACTATGAGTCAAAACCATGGGACATATAATACTACGGGACGACTTACAAAGCATATGCGTCCAATACTATGGGTCAATACTATGGGATAATATAAACTACGGATCAACAAATACTATGGGACGACTTACAAAGCATATGCGTCCAACAACAATATACTAACATAGTAAAGAGAAGGGTTGACATAGGTTCCTAACAGGGAGAGAGAAAGAAGAAGAGAAATTGGGTGTTAGGCATTTAGAGAGAGAGACAGTTTGGAATTTAGTGGTTTAGAGAGAGATAAAGGGATTGGGGTTTAGAGAGAGATAGATTGGTCATAACATTCTACCCAACACTAAAATGTATCCTATTTAAGAAATATTCTAGGAATATTTTGTATTTGGGGCATAACTTTTTGCTCGTAACTCAGAATTGGGAGGAATTTGGACCGTTGGAAAGCGCTTGAAAGTCTCTAGAACTTTGATGTTTTGACATTTCTTTGATTCTCGTACTGTTTGTGAGATGCGAGCATTTTAGGAAAAAAACATCTTTCAAAAGATGCTTTTAAATATTCCAGGAATCTTTCGTATTTTGGGCATAACGTTTTGCTCGTAACTCGGAATTGGGCGGACTTTGGACCATTGGAAAGCCTACATATCACAAACGGTAAGGAATCAGAGAAAACTCAAAACATCAAAGTTGTAGAGAATTTCAAGAGCTTTACAACTATCAAATGTCCACCCAATTCTGAGTTATGAGCTAAATGTTATGCCAAAAATAGGAAATATTCTTGGAATATTTATGTTTTTTCTTATTTATGATACATTTTGGCCTGGGTAATTTCTTATGGTTGTTAGGGACTTAGAGTGAGAGAGATTGGAGGTTAGGGGATTAGAGAGAGATATAAAAAGAGAGATTGGGTGTTAGGGTTTTAGAGTGAGAGAGAGAGTTTGGGGTTAATGGTTTAGAGAGATATAAAGAGAGTGGGGTTTAGAGAGAGAGAGAGATTAGAGGTTAGGCATTTAGAGAGAGAGAAAGATTCAGCGTTAGGGGTTCAGAGAGAAAGATATTGGGGGTTTGGTTTTTAGTGAGATATATATATTGGGGGTTACGACTTATGGCTTAGGGATTTAGAGAGAGATATTGGAGGTTATGGGTTTAGAAAGAGAGAGAGAAATTGGAGATTAGGGGTTTAGAGAGAGATTGTAGATTAGGGGTTTAAAGAGAGAGATTGGGCATTTGGGTTTACAGAGAGAGAGATTGACTAGAGGTTAGAGGTTTAGAGAGAGATATAGATTGGAGGTTATAGGTTTAGAGAGAGAGAGAGAGATTGGGGGTTAGGGGTTTAGAGAGATAGATTGGGGGTGAGAGGTTTAGAGATAGATTGGGGGTAGGGTTTTAGAGATAGATTAGGGATAGGATTTTAGTGATAGGGAGAGAGGTTGGGGGTTGCGGTTTAGAGAGAGAGAGAGAGAGAGAGAGAGATTGGGGTTAGCGGTTTAGGGAGAGATATAGAGATTGGGGGTTAGGGTTTAGGTAGAGAGAGAAAAATAGAAATAGAGAGATTAGTGGTTATGGGTTTAGAGAGAGAGAGGGATTGGAGTTTCAAAATTTAGAAGAGAGATATTCATTATTAGGGGTTTAGAGAGAGAGGGAAATTGTGGGTTCGGTGTTTTTAGAGAGAGTTAGAAAGACATTGGGGATTAGGGCTTAGGTCATAGGTATTTAGAGAGAGAGAGATTAGACGTTATGGGTTTAGAGAGAGAGAGAGATTTGGGATTAGGGATTTTGTGAGAGAGATTGGGGATTATGGGTTTAGAGAGAGAGATAGATTGGAGGTTAGAGGCATAGAGAGAGATATTGGGTGTTTGGGGTTTAGAGAGAGAGGTTGGGGGTTAAGAGTTTAGTTATAAATTGGGGTTAGGATTTTAGAGACGGGTTGGGGGTAGGATTTTAGAGAGGGAGAGAGACATTGGGGGTTAGGGGTTTAGAGAGAGATATTAGGGGTTAGAGTTTAGGAAGAGAGAGAAAAATAGAAAGAGAGAGATTGGTGGTTAGGATTTTAGAGAGAGAGAGAGTATGGAGGTTAGTGGTTTAGGGAGAGGGAGAGAGATTGGAGGTTAGGGGTTTAGAGAGAGGGAGAGAGATGGGAGGTTAGGGGTTAATAGAGATATAGAGGGAGATTTGGGGTTAGGGGTTTAGAGAGAGAGAGATAGAGGTTAGGCATTAGGTGTTTAGAGAGAGAGAGAGAGATTTAGGGTTAGGGATTTAGAGAGGGAGAGATAGAGAGAGATATTGGGGGTTAGGGATTTAGAGAGAGAGATAGTGGAGGTTAGGGGTTTAGAGTGAGACATAGATTGGAGGTTGGGGGTTTAGAGAGAGAGATATAGAAAAATATAGATTGAGGTTTAGGGGTTTAGAGAGAGAGAGAATGGGGATTAGTACTTTAGAGAGAGATAAAGAGATTTGTGGCTAGGTTTTATGGAGGGAGAGATAAGAAGAGATATATTGGTGGTTACGGGTTTAGAGAGAGAGAGAGAGAGATAGAGATTTGAGGTTAGGGGTTCAAGAAGAGAGAGATATGGATTATGGGTTTAGTGGAGAGAGAGAGAGAGATTGGGGTGATAATAGGGGTTTAGAGATAGAGAGAGATGAATGGTGGACTATGGATGGTTAGTGAGGGGGGAGAGGTACATAGAGATGGGGATAGGGTTAGGAGGGCGAGGAGTGGGGATTTGGAGAGAGAGAGGGAGAGGTAGGGGTTTAGAGAGAGAGATGTTAGTAGTTTAGAGAGAGAGAGAGAGGTTAGGGGTTTAGAGAGAGAGAGAGATAGATGTTAGAGGTTTAGAGAGAGAAAGAGAAAGGTTAGGAGTTTAGAGAGAGAGGGAGAGACTAATTTTTAGGTGTTTAAGGAGAGAGAGAGATTGGATGTTAGGTGTTTAGAGAGAGAGAGGGAGATTAGGGGTTAGGGGTTTAGAGAGAGAGAGAATGGAGGATAGTGGATTAGATTGTGTGAGAGAGAAATTGGGAGTTAGGGCCTTAAAGAGAGAGAGAGATTAGGTGTTTAAAGAGAGAGATAATGGTTAGGGTTTTAGAGAAAGATAAAATGGAGTTTAGGGGTTTAAAATGAGTGATTTCGAGAGAGAGAAAGATTGGGGTTAGAGGTTTAGATATATATTTATATATATATATATATACAAAGAGAGAGTATGGGGTTAAGGGGTCTAGAGATAAAGAGAATGGAGGATAGGGGTTGAGAGAGAGAGATTAGAGGTTAGGAATTTAGAGAGAGATTATAGGTTAAGGTTGAGAGAGAGAGAGTGAGATTGGGGGTTATGGGTTTAGAGAGAGGGAGAGATTGGGGGTTAGGGGTTTAGAGAGAGAGAGAGAGAGAGAGAGAGAGAGAGAGAGAGATTGAGATTAAGAGTTGAGAGAGTGAGAGATTGGAGGTTAGGTGATTAGAGTGAGAGATATATTCGAGGTTGGGGGGTTTAGAGAGAGAGAAAGAAGAAGAGAAATTGGGTGTTAGGCGTTTAGAGAGAGAGAGAGAGTTTGGGATTTAGTGGTTTAGAGAGAGATAAAGGTATAAGCATTTAGACAGAGATAGATTGGTGGTTAGGGGATTAGAGTGAGAGATATTGGAGGTTAGGGGATTAGAAAGAGATATAAAAAGAGAGATTGGGTGTTAGGGGTTTAGAGAGGGAGAGATTTTGGGGGTTAGTGGCTTAGAGAGATATAAAGAGAGTGGGGTTTAGAGAGATAGATATTGGTGGCTAGGGGTTTAGACAGAGAGAGGGATTGGAGGATAGGCATTTAGAGGGAGAGAAAGGTTTAGCGTTAGGGTTTTAGAGAGGCGTTATTGGGGGTTCAATGTTTAGTGAGAGATATATATTGGGGGTTAGGGCTTATGGCTTAGGGATTTAGAGAGGGAGATATAGAGAGAGATATTGGGGATTAGGGATTTAGAGAGAGAGAGAGAGTGGAGGTTAGGGGTTTAGAGTGAGACATCGATTGGAGGTTGGGAATTTAGAGAGAGAGATATAGAAAAATATAGATTGGGGGTTAGGAATTTAGAGAGAGAGAGATTGGGGATTAGTAGTTTAGAGAGAGATAAAGATATTTGTGGTTAGGTTTTATGGATTGAGAGATACGAAGAGATATATTGGTGGCTACTGGTTTAGAGAGAGAGAGAGAGAATCAAGGTTAGGGGTTTAGAGAGAGAGAGATAGAGATTTTTTGGTTAGGTGTTCAGGAAGAGAGAGATAGGGATTATGGGTTTCGGGGAGAGAGAGAGAGAGAGAGAGAGAGAGAGAGAGAGAGAGATTTGGGGGATAATAGGGGTTTAGAGATAGAGAGATCAATGGTGGAGTATGGATGGTTAGTGAGGGGGGATAGGTACATAGAGATGAGGGTAGGGTTAGGTGGGTGAGGAGTGGGGATTTGGAGAGAGAGAGGGAGAGGTTAGGGTCTTAGAGAGAGAGAGAGAGGTTACCAGTTTAGAGAGAGAGAGAGAGGTTAGGGGTTTAGAGAGAGAGAGAGATATGTTAGAGGTTTAGAGAGAGAGAGACGATACGAGTTTAGAGAGAGAGAGACTAATGTTTAGGTGTTTAGGGAGAGAGAGAGAGAGAGATTGGATGCTAGGTGTATATAGAGAGAGAGGGAGATTGGGGGTTAGGGGTTTAGAGAGAGAGATATTGGAGGATAATGGATTAGATTGTGTGAGAGAGAAATTGGGAGTTAGGGCCTTAGAGAGAGAGACAAATTAGGTGTTTATAGAGAGAGATAGGGGTTAGGGTTTTAGAGAAAGATAGAATGGAGTTTAGGGGTTTAAAGTGAGTGATTTAGAGAGAGAGATTGGAGGTTAGAGGTTTATATATATATACAAAGAGAGAGAGAGAATATGGGGGTTAGGGATCTAAAGATAAAAAGAGAGATAAAGAGATTGGAGGATAGGGGTTGAGAGAGAGAGGGATTAGAGGTTAGGAATTTAGAGAGAGATTATAGGTTATGGTTGAGAGAGAGAGAGAGCGTGATTGGGGCTTATGGGTTTAGAGAGAGAGAGATATTGGGATTAAAAGTTGAGAGAGAGAGAGATTGGAGGTTAGGGGATTAGAGTGAGAGAGATATTGGAGGTTTGGGGTTTAGAGAGAGAGAAAGAAGAAGAGAAATTGGGTGTTAGGATTTTAGAGAGAGAGAGAGAGAGAGTTGGGGATTTAGTGGTTTTGAGAGAGATAAAGGTATTAGGGTTTAGACAAAGAGAGATTGGTGGTTAGGGGCTTAGAGTGAGAGAGATTGGAGCTTAGGGGATTAGAAAGAGATATAAAAGGTGAGATTGGGTGTTAGGGGTTTAGAGAGAGAGATTTTGGGGGTTAGTGGTTTAGAGAGATATAAAGAGAGTGGGGTTTAGAGAGATAGATATTGGTGGCTAGGGGTTTACAGAGAGAGTGGGATTGGAGGTTAGTCATTTAGAGAGAGAAAAAGGTTCAGTGTTAGGGGTTTAGAGAGGAGATATTGGGGGTTCAGTGTTTAGTGAGAGATATATATTGGGGGTTAGGGTTTATTGCTTATGGATTTAGAGAGCGATATTGGAGGTTATGGGTTGAGAGAGAGAGAGAGAGGCTAGAGGTTTAGAGAGAGAGAGATATACTGGAGGTTAGAGGTTTAGAAAGAGATATAGACTAGAGGTTATAGGTTTAGATAGAGAGAGAGAGAGAGAGAGAGAGAGAGAGAGAGAGAGAGAGAGAGAGAGATTGGTGGTTAGGGGTTTAGAGAGATAGAACGGGGGTTAGAGGTTTAGAGATAGATTGGGGGTAGGGTTTTAGAGACATATTAGGGATATGGTTTTAGTGAGAGAGAGAGAGGTTAGGGGTTTTGGTTTAGAGAGAGAGAGATTGGTGGTTAGGAGAGAGAGAGAGAGAGAGAGATTGGGGTTAGCGATTTAGGGAGAGATATAGAGATTGGGGGTTAGGGTTTAAGTAGAGAGAGAAAAATAGAAAGAGAGAGAGATTGGTGTTTATAGGTTTAGAGAGAGAGAGGGATTGGAGTTTCAAAATTTAGAAGAGAGATATTCATCATTAGGGCTTTAGAGAGAGAGAGAGAGAGAAATTGTGGGTTCGGTGTTTATAGAGAGAGTTAGAAAGACATTGAGGGTTAGGGCTTAGGTATTTAGAGAGAGAGAGATTAGAGGTTATGGGTTTAGAGAGATATATATATTTGGGATTAGGGTTTCAGTGAGAGAGATTGGGGATTATGGGTTTAGAGAGAGAGATAAATTGGAGGTTAGAGGCATAGAGAGAGAGAAATTGGGTGTTTGGGGTTTAGAGAGAGCAATTGGGGGTAGGATTTTAGAGATGGGTTGGGGGGTAGGGTTTTAGAGAGAGAGAGAGGTTGGGTGTTTAGAGAGAGAGATTAGGGGTTAGGGGTTTAGAGAGAGATATTGGGTGTTAGAGTTTAGGAAGAGAGATAAAAATAGAAAGAGAGAGATTGGTGGTTGGGGTTTTAAAGAGAGAGAGTATGGAGGTTAGGGGTTTAGGGAGAGGGAGAGAGATTGGAGGTTAGCGGTTTAGAGAGAGGGAGAGAGATGGTAGGTTAAGGGTTAATAGATAGAGAGAGAGAGAGAGAGAGATTTGCGGTTAGGGGTTTAAAGAGAGAGGTAGAGGTTTGGCTTTAGGTGTTTAGAGAGAGAGAGAGAGAGAGAGAGATTGAGGGTTAGGGATTTAGAGAGAGACATAGATTGGAGGTTGGGGGTTTAGAGAGAGAGATATAGAAAAATATGGATTGGGGGTTATGGGCTTGGAGAGAGAGATATTGGGGATTATTAGTTCAGAGAGAGATAAAGAGATTTGTGGTTAGGTTTTATGGAGGGAGAGATAAAAAGAGATATATTGGTGGTTACAGGTTTAGAGAGAGAGAGAGATAATCAAGGTTAGGGGTTTATAGAGAGAGAGATAGAGATTTGAGGTTAGGGGTTTAGGAAGAGAGAGATAGAGATTATGGGTTTAGGGGAGAGAGAGAGAGAGAGAGATTGGGGGGATAATAGGGGTTTAGAGATAGAGAGAGATCAATGGTGGAGTATGGATGGTTAGTGAGGAGGGAGAGGTACATAGAGATGGGGGGTAGGGTTAGGTGGCTAATGAGTGGGGATTTGGAGAGAGAGAGGGAGAGGTTAGGGGTTTAGAGAGAGAGAGAGAGAGGTTAGCAGTTTAGAGAGAGAGAGGTTAGAGGTTTAGAGAGAGAGAGAGATGTTAGAGGTTTAGAGAGAGAGAGAGAGAGGTTAAGAGTTTAGAGAGAGAGAGAGACTAATGTTTCGGTGTTTAGGGAGTGAGAGAGAGAGAGATTGGATGCTAGGTGTTTAGAGAGAGAGGGGGAGATTGGGGGTTGGGGGTTTAGAGAGAGAGAGAATGGAGGATAGTGGATTAGATTGTGTGAGAGCAATTGGGAGTTAGGGCCTTAGAGAGAGAGAGAGAGATTAGGTGTTTATAGAGAGAGATAGGGGTTAGGGTTTTAGAGAAAGATAGAATGGAGATTAGGGGTTTAAAGTGATCGATGTAGAGAGATGGAGTTAGGGTTAGGTGTTTAGAGAGAGAGATTAGTAGTTAGAGGCTTAGAGAAAGAGAGATTGTTGGTTAGAGGTTTAGAGAGAGAGAGATTTGTGGGTTAGGGGTTTAGAGAGAGAGAAATTTGTATGTTAGGGCTTTAGAGAGAGAGAGAGGTAGATATTAAGAGGTAGGGGCTTAGAGAGGAAAAGAGAGAGAGATATTTTGGGTAAGGGGTTGAGAGAGAGAGAGAGAGATTGGAGGTTAGGGCCTTAGAGTGAAAGAGATTGGAGGTTAGGGGTTTAGAGAGAGATATAAAAAGAGAGATTGGGTGTTAGGGGTTTGGAGAGAGAGATAGAGAGTTTGGGGGTTATCGGTTTAGAGAGATATAAAGAGAGTTGGGTTTAGAGAGAGAGAAAGATTCATCGTTAGGGGTTTAGAGAGAGAGATATTGGGGTTTCGATGTTTAGTGAGAGATATATATTGGGGGTTAGGGTTTATGCATTAGGGATTTAGAGAGAGATATTGGAGGTTATAGGTTTAGAGAGAGAGAGAGAGATTGGAGGTCAGGGGTTTAGAGAGAGATTGAAGGTTAGGGGTTTAGAGAGAGAGATTGGGGATTTGGGTTAAGAGAGAGAGAGATAGACTGGAGTTTAGAGGTTTAGAGAGAGATATATACTGAAAGTTAGATGTTTAGAGAGAGAGAGAGATTGGGGGTTATGGGTTTATAGATATAGATCGGGGGTTAGGGGTTTAGATATAGATTGAGGTTAGGGTTTTAGAGATAGATTTGGGGTAGGGTTTTAGTGTGTGAGAGAGAGAGGTTGGGGTTTGTGGTTTAGAGATATAGAGATGGATGTTTAGGAGAGAGAGAGAGAGAGAGAGAGAGAGATTGGGGTTTAGCAGTTTAAAGAGCGAGAGAGAGAGATTGGAGGTTAGGGGTTTAGAGAGAGATATAGGAAGAGAGAGCTTTCAGATTAGGTGTTTAGAGAGAGAGATTGGGGGTTAGGATTTTAGATAGCAAGAGTGAGATGGGTGGTTAGGAGTTTAGAGAAAGAGAGAGAGAGAGAGAGAGAGAGAGAGAGAGAGAGAGAGAATGGGTGTTAGTGGTTTTGATAGATAGATAGATTGAGAGAGAATGGTGGTTAGGGGTTTAGAGAGATAGAGAGATAGATAAATAGATAGATAGAGACGTTAGGGGTTAGTGGTTTAGAGAGAGAGAAAGAGATATTGGGGGTTAGGGGATTATATATAAATAAAGAAATAGATATTAGGTGTTAGGGGTTTAGAGAGAGAGGTAGACATAGAGATATTAAGGGTTAGGGGTTTAGAGAGAGAGAGAGAGGGGATTGGAGGTTAGGGGGTTTAAAGGGAGAGATGTTTGGATTAGGGTTCTGGAGAGAAAGAGAATTGAGACAGATGTTTAGAGGGAGAGAGATTAGGTGTTGATAGAGAGAGATTGGGGGTTAGGGTTTTATAGAAAGAGAGAATGGATTTTAGGGTTTAATGTGAGTGATTTAGAAAGAGAGATTAGGGGTTAGGGGTATATATATATATATAGAGAGAGAGACTAGGGTTAGGGGTTCTTATATATAAAGAGAGAGAGAGAGATTAGGTTTAGGGGTTTTTATATATAAAGAGAGAGAGAGATTAGGGGATTAGATTGTCTGAGAGAGAGAGATTGGTGGTTAGATATTTATAGAGATAGCGAAAAAAATTTGGGGTTACGGGCTTAGAGAGAGAGAGGGAGAGAAAGAGATTGGGGGTTAGGGTTATATATATATATAGAGAGAGAGAGAGCAAGAGAGAGAGAGAGATTGCATGCTAGGGGTTTAGAGAGAGAGATTGGGAGATTAGAGAGAGAGAGAGTGGACGTTAGGGGATTAGAGTGTGTGAGAGAGAGATTGGGGGTTAGGTATTAGAGAAACAAAGAGAGATTGGGGGTTAGGGGCTTGGAGAGGGAGAGAGAGAGAGAGAGAGAGAGAGAGAGAGAGAGATAGAGAACATTAGGGACTTAGAGAGAGAGAGAGAGAGGGGTTTAGGGGTTTAGATATAAGGAGAGAGATAGAGATATTGGAGGATAGGGGTTGAGAGAGAGAGAGATTAAGGGTTAGGAATCTAAAGAGAGAATAGAAGTAAGAGGTTGGGAGAGAGAGAGAGAGATATTGGAGGTTAGGGTTTTAGAGCGAGAGAGAGATATTGAGGGTTAGAGGTTTAGATAGAGAGATAGGTAGATATTAGGGGTTAAAGGTTTAGAAATAGAGAGAGAGATATTGGGGTTAGGAGTTGAGAGAGAGAGAGAGATTGGAGGTTAGGTGCTTAGAGTGAGAGAGATATTAGAGGTTAGGGGTTTAGAGAGAGAGAGAGAGAGGGATATTCGAGAAAGGGGTTGAGAGAGAGAGAGAGAGATAATGGGTGTTATTGGTTTTGATAGATAGATAGATTGAGAGAGAATGGTGGTTAGGGGTTTAGAGAGATAGAGAGATAGATAAATATATACATAGATACTTTAGGGGTTAGCTTTTGAGAGAGAGAGAGAAATAGATATTGTGGCTTAGGGGATTAGATATAAAGAAAGAAAGAGAGATATTAAGCATTAGTGGTTTAGAGAGAGAGGTAGACATAGAGAGATTAAGGGTTAGGGGTTTAGAGAGAGAGGGGGGGGATTGGGGGTTAGGGGTTTAAAGGGAGAGAGAGATTGGGATTAGGGGTTTAGAGAGAGAGAGAGAATTGACATAGGTGTTTAGAGAGAGAGAGAGAGATTAGGTGTTTATAGAGAGAGATTGGGGGTTAGGGGTTTAGAGAAAGAGAGAATGGATTTTAGGGTTTAAAGTGAGTGATTTAGAAAGAGAGATTAGGGGTTAGGGGTTTATATATATATATATATATATAGAGAGAGAGAGAGAGAGAGAGAGAGAGATTATTGTTAGGGGATTATATATATATAAAGAGAGAGAGTGTGATTGGGAGTTTAGAGAGAGAGAGAATGGAGGTTAGGGAATTAGAGTGTGTGAGAGAGAGATTAGGGGTTAGGTATTTAGAGAAACAGAGAGAGATTGGGTGTTAGGGACTTAGAGAGGGAGACAGGGAGAGAGAGATAATATTAGGGGCTTAGAGAGAGAGAGAAAATAGGGGGGTGGTTAGGGGACTAGAGAGATAAATATAGAGATGGAGAGATTGGAGGATAGGGTTTTAGAGAGAGATATTAGGGGTTAGGTGTTTAGAGAATGATATTAGTAGTTATAGGTTTAGAGAGATAGAGAGAGATATTGTGGGTTAGGGGTTTATAGAGAGAGAGATTGTGGGTTAGGGGTTTAGAGAGAGAGATATGTAGGTATTAAGAGGTAGGGGTTTAGAGAGAAAGAGAGAGAGATATTGGGGGTTAGGGGTTTAGAGGGTGAAAGATATTAGAGGCTAGGGGCTTAGAGTGAGAGAGAGATTGGAGTTTAGGGGTTTAGAGAGAGAGAGAGAGAGTTTGGGGGTTAGAGAGAGAGAGTTTGGGGGTTAGTGGTTTAGAGAGAGAGAGAGTTTGGGGGTTAGTAGTTTAGAGAGATATAAAGAGATTGGGTTTTAGAGGGAGAGAGAGAGAGATTCATGGGTAGGGGTTTAGAGAGAGAGAGTGATTGGGGGTTCGTTGTTTAGTGAGATAGAGATTCATCGTGAGGGGTGTAGAGAGAGAGAGATATTGGGGGTGCAGTGTTTAGTGTTAGAGATATATTGGGGGTTAGGGATTATGGTTTAGGGATTTAGAGAGAGAGAGAGAGAGAGAGATTTGATGTTAGGGGTTTAGAGAGAGAGATTGGGGATTTGGGTTTAGAGAGAGAGAGATAGACTGGAGGTTAGAGGTTTAGAGAGAATATAGATTGGAGGTTAGAGGTTTAGAGAGAGGGATCCAAATTGGGGGTTAGGGGTTTAGATATAGATTGGGGGTAGGGTTTTATAGTCAAATTTTGGTTAGGGTTTTAGAGAGAGAGAGGTTGGGGGTTTGGGTTTAGAGAAAGAGAGACAGATTGGAGGTTAGGGGAGAGAGAGAGAGAGAGAGAGAGAGAGAGAGAGAGAGAGAGAGAGAGAGAGAGAGAGATTGGGGCTAGGGGTTTAGGGAGAGAGATAAAAATAGAAAGAGAGTGATTGGTGGTTAGAATTTTAGTAAGAGATAAATTGGAGGTTAGAGGCATAGAGAGAGTTAGAAAGACATTGGGAGTTAGGGATTAGGTCTTAGGGATTATAGAGAGAGATATTGGAGGTTATGGTTTGAGAGAGAGAGAGAGAGAGATTTGGGATTAGGGGTTTAGTGAGAGAGATTGAGGTTTATGGGTTTAGAGAGATAGGTAGATTGGAGGTTAGAGGTATAGAGAGAGATATATTGGGTGTTTGGGTTTAGAGAGAGAGATTAGTGGTTAGGACTTTAGTTATAGATTGGGAATACGGTTTTAGAGAGATAGAGAGGTCTGGGGTTTAGAGAGAGAGGGAGAGAGAGATTGGGGGTTATGGGTTTAGAGAGAGATATTGGGGGTTAGAGTTTAGGAAGAGACAGAAAAATAGAAAGGGAGAGAGATTGGTAGCTAGGTGTTTAGAGAAAGAGTATGGAGATTAGGAGTTTAGGGAGAGGGAGAGAGATTGTAGGTTAGGGGTTTAGAGAGATAGAGAGAGATTGGAGGCTAGGGGTTAATAGAGAGAGAGATAGAGAATGCGGGTTAGGTGGTTAGAGAGAGAGATTGATAGTTAATAAAGGTTAAGAGATAGAGAGATATCACTGAAGGAGTATGGATGGTTAGTGGTGGGGGGAGAGAGGGACATAAAGAGGGGGAGAGGGTTAGCTGGTTCAATGGTGTTTTGGATAGAGAGAGAGAGAGAGAAAGAGAGAGAGGAAAAGAGTTTGGTGGTTAAAATTTATCGGATTAGAGAGAGAGACAGATAGATTGGGGGTTAGGGGTTTAGAGAGAGTGAGAGAACGGGAGAGGTTGGGAGCTAGGGATTGTGAGAGAGAGAGGGAGTGATTTTCGCTTAGGGGTTTAAAGAGAGAGAGAAATATTGGTGGTTAGGGTTTGAGAGAAAGAATAGAGAGAGATTTGGGGTTGGGGTTTTAGAGAGAGTGAAAGAGAGAATGGGTATTAAGGGTTTAGAGAGGGGGATAGGGGGAGAGAGGAAGATAGAGATTGGGGGTTAGTGGTTTAGAGAGAGAGAGAGAGAGAGAGAGTATAGGAGATTGGGGGTTAAAGGCTTAGAAATATATAGAGAGATTGGGGGTTAGGTGTTTAGAGAGGGATATAGAAAGAGAGTGATTGGTGGTGAGGAGTTTAGAGAGAGAGAGATTGGGGGTAGGATTTTTAGAGAGAGAGAGAAATAGACAAATTTGGCGTTAGGGGTTTATAGAGATAGAGAGGGAGAGAGAGAGAATATGTATTAGTGTTTTAGAGAGAGGAAGAGAGAGAAATATATAAAGAGAGAGATTGGGGGTTATAGGTTTAGAGAGAGAGATTGGGGGTTATGGTTTAGAGAGAGAGAGAGAGAGAGAGAGAGAGAAAGGTTATGGGTTTAAATAGAGAGCGAGTTTGGGGGCTAGGTGTTTAGAGGGAGAGAGATTGCTGTTTAGCAGTTTAGAGATTGAGAGAGAGAGAGATTGGTTGTTAGGGGTTTAGAGAGAGATATAGGAAGAGAGAGCTTTCAGATTAGGTGTTTAGAGAGAGAGAGATTGGGGGTTGTTAACACCCAAAAAGTGTTCACTACCTCATCTACCACATTATATGGCTCATTTGTCCATTTTCCTACCATATTTCCCTTAAAAACCCAAAAAATCCCACTAAAAAGCCTCCAAAAGGCTTAAAATGCCTCCAAAAGGCCACAAAACCATCAAAATAGCCTCAAAAAGGCTAAAAAACCCATTTTCGTCCAAAAATATCCAAAATTCCTCTAAAAATAGCAAAAACCCCCTAAAAAGGGAAGAAAAAATATAAAATAATGAGGAAAAGGAGGAAAAACCCTATACAGCTGCCCTAAACCATGTGTTTCCCAAAACCTTGGGTCAGCGCTCCACCACCAAAAAACTATAAATAGGTGATGGAGATCCCTTATTCCACATCCACAATCAAGTATACCCTTACTCTGCCAAAATCTCTCTCGAAACCCTAGTTCACCATTGAACTACTTTCACCTTGAGAGCCTCTTTTGGCCCATTCCCACCATTGGAGAAAGAGAAGGAGCACATTAGAGCTTGGAGCAACCCTCTTGGACATTGCAAAGGGCTTCATTAACCTCCACATTGGAGGTAATATCAATACAAAACCCTTGTTTACAAATTATTGTTTATTTTTCATGCACACGTTTTAGAGTAGTTTCTATTTTTGTTTTAGCTTAATTATTTCCATTTACTGAACTGCTACTAAGGAGTCCATTCTCTTTAGTAGGTGCTCATTTGCACAAGCTAGGGGCAAAACCCTAGCTACAGGGGTTAGGATTTTAGATAGCAAGAGTGAGATGGGTGGTTAGGGGTTTAGAGAGAGAGAGAGAGAGGGGGAGAGAGAGAGGGAGAAAGGGATATTGGGGAAGGGGTTGAGAGAGAGAGAGAGAGAGAATGGGTGTTATTGGTTTTGATAGATAGATAGATTGAGAGAATGGTGGTTAGGGGTTTAGAGAGATAGAGAGATAGATAAATGGATAGATAGAGACGTTAGGGGTTAGTGTTTTAGAGAGAGAGAAAGAGATATTGGGGGTTAGGATATTATATATAAAGAAAGAAAGAGAGATATTAGGCGTTAGGGGTTGAGAGAGAGGAAGACATAGAGAGATTAAGGGTTAGGGGTTTAGAGAGAGAGAGAGAGGGGATTGGAGGTTAGGGGGGTTAAAGGGAGAGAGATTGGGATTAGGGGTCTGGAGAGAAAGAGAATTGAGACAGGCATTTAGAGAGAGAGAGATTAAGTGTTTACAGAGAGAGATTTGGGGTTAGGGTGTTATAGAAAGAGAGAATGGATTTTAGGGTTTAATGTGAGTGATTTATAAAGAGAGATTAGGGGTTAGGGGTTTATATATATACATATATATATAGAGAGAGAGAGATTAGGGTTAAGGGTTTAGAGAGAGAATGGAGGTTAGGGGATTAGAGTGTGTGAGAGAGATATTGGGGGTTAGGTATTTAGGGAAACAAAGAGAGATCGGGGGTTAGGGGCTTAGAGAGGGAGAGAGGGAGAGATAGAGAACATTAAGGACTTAGAGAGAGAGAGAGAATGGGGTTTAGGAGGATATAAGGAGAAAGATAGAGAGATTGGAGGATAGGGGTTGAGAGAGAGAGAGATTAAGAGTTAGGAAACTAAAGAGAGATTAGAAGTAAGAGATTGGGAGAGAGAGAGAGAGAGAGAGAGAGAGAGAGAGAGAGAGAGAGAGATTGGGGGTTAGGGGTTTAAGAGTGAGAGAGAGATATTGAGGGTTAGAGGTTTAGATAGAGAGAGAGGTAGATATTAGGGTTAGAGGTTTAGAAATAGAGAGAGAGATATTGGGGTTAGGAGTTGAGAGAGAGAGAGAGAGAGAGAGAGATAATGGGTGTTATTGGTTTTGATAGATAGATAGATTGAGAGAGAATGGTGGTTAGGGGTTTAGAGAGATAGTGAGATAGATAAATAGATAGATAGAGACTTTAGAGGTTAGTTATTTAGAGAGAGAGAGAAACATATATTGCGGGTTAAGGGATTAGATATAAATAAAGAAAGAGAGATATTAGGCATTAGTGGTTTAGAGAGAGAGGTAGACATAGAGAGATTAAGGGTTAGGGGTTTAGAGAGAGAGGGGGGGGATTGGGGGTTAGGGTTTTAAAGGGAGAGAGATTGGGATTAGGGGTTTATAGAGAGAGAAAATTGATATAGGTGTTTAGAGAGAGAGAGAGATTAGGTGTTTATAGAGAGATATTGGGGGTTAGGGGTTTAGAGAAAGAGAGAATGGATTTTAGGGTTTAAAGTGAGTGATTTAGAAAGAGAGATTAGGGGTTAGGGGTTTATATATATATATATATATATAGATAGATAGAGAGAGAGAGAGAGAGATCAGTGTTAGGGGATTTTATATATATATATAAAGAGAGAGAGAGAGAGAGAGAGAGAGATTGTATGCTAGGGGTTTAGAGAGAGAGATTAGGAGTTTAAAGAGAGAGAGAATGGAGGTTAGGGGATTAGAGTGTGTGAGAGAGAGAACAGGGGTTAGGGGTCTAGATATAAGGAGAGAGATAGAGAGATTGGAGGATAGGGTTTGAGAGAGAGAGAGAGATTAAGGGTTAGAAATCTAAAGAGAGATTAGAAGTAATAGGTTGGGAGAGATAGAGAGAGATTGGGGGTTAGGGGTTTAGAGCGAGAGAGTGAGATTAGGGGTTAGAGGTTTAGAGAGAGAGAGGTAGATATTAGGGGTTAGGGGTTTAGATATAGAGAGAGATATATTGGGGTTAGGAGTTGAGAAAGAGAGAGAGATTGGAGGTCAGGGGCTTAGAGTGAGAGAGATATTGGAGGTTAGGGGTTTATAGAGAGAAAAAGAAGAAGAGAGATTGGGTGTTAGGGATTTAGAGAGAGAGTTTGGGCTTTAGTTGTTTAGAGATAGATAAATGGATTAGGGTTTAGGTAGAGAGAGAGAGAGAGAGAGAGAGAGAGAGAGAGAGATTGCTCGTGAGGGGCTTAGAGAGAGAGAGGGATTGGAGGTTAGGCAATTAAAGAGATAGATATTAAGCATTAGGGTTTTGGAGAGAGAGAGATATCGTGGGATCGATGTTGAGAGAGAGAGAGAGAGAGATTTCGGGCTCGGGGTTAGGGATTAGGAATTTAGAGAGAGAGATTGTAGGTTATGGGTTTAGAGAGAGAGATAGAGAGCGAGAGAGAGATTGTAGGTTAGGGGTTTATAGAGAGAGATTGGAGATTATGGGTTTAGAGAGATAATCTGAAGATTAGAGGTTTAGAGTGAGAGAGATTGGGTGTACAGAGAGAGATATTGGAAATTAGGGGTTTAGAGAGAGATTGGGGGTAGGGTTTTAGCGATAGATTGGGGGTAGGGTTTGAGAGAGAGAGAGAGGTTGGGGTTGGGGGCTTAGAGAGAGAGAAAGAGATTAGAGGTTAGGAGATTAGAGATAGACACAGATTGGGGGTTAGGGGTTTAGAAAGAGAGAGATATAATGGATGTTAGTGGATTAGAGTTTGTGAGAGAGAGATTCGAGTTTACATATTTAGAGAGATGGAGAGAGATATTGGGGTTTAGGGTCTTAGAGAGAGAGGGGCAGTGGTTAGGGGACTAGAGAGATAAAGATAGAGATGGAGAGATTGAAGGATAGGGTTTTAGAGAGAGATATTAGGGGTTAGGTGTTTAGAGAAAGAGATTAGTAGTTAGAGGATTAAAGAGAGAGAGAGAGATATTGTGGGTTATGGGTTTAGAGAGAGAGAGATTGTGGATTAGGGGTTTAGAGAGAGAGATAGGTAGGTTTTAAGAGGTGGGGGTTTAGAGAGAAAGAGAGAGAGATATTGGGGGTTAGGGGTTTAGAGGGTGAAATATATTAGAGGCTAGGGGCTTAGAGTGAGAGAGAGATTGGAGTTTAGGGGTTTAGAGAGAGAGATAAGAAAAGAGAGATTGTGTGTTAGGGGTTTAGAGAGAGAGAGAGAGAGTTTGGGGGTTAGTGCTTTATAGAGAGAGAGTTTGGGGGTTAATAGTTTAGAGAGATATAAAAATACTGGGTTTTAGAGAGAGAGAGATTTGTGGCTAGGGGTTTAGAGAGAGAGTGTGATTGGGGGTTCAGTGTTTAGTGAGATAGAGATTCATCATGAGGGGTTTAGAGAGAGAGATTGGGGGTTATGGGTTTAGAGAGAGAGAGAGAGAGATTTGATGTTAGGGGTTTAGAGAGAGAGATTGGGGATTTGGGTTTAGAGAGAGAGAGGTAGACTGGAGGTTAGAGTTTTAGAGAGAATATAGATTGGAGGTTAGAGGTTTAGAGAGAGGGATCCAAATTGGGGGTTAGGGGTTTAGAGCGAGAGGTTCGGGGTTTAGATATAGATTGGGGGTAGGGTTTTAGAGAGAGAGAGAGGTTGGGGCTTGGGATTTAGAGAGAGAGAGAGATTGGAGGTTAGGGGAGAGAGAGAGAGAGAGAGAGAGAGAGAGAGAGAGAGAGAGAGAGAGATTGGGGCTAAGGGTTTAGGGAGAGATATAGAGATTGGGGGATAGGGTTTAGGGAGAGAGAGAAAAATAGAAAGAGAGTGATTGGTGGTTAGAGTTTTAGAGAGAGGGATAAAGAGAGGGAGAGATATTGGTGGTTAGGGGTTTAGAGAGAGAGAGAGAGAGGGATTGGAGTTTCAACATTTAAAAGAGAGATATTCATCATTAGGGGTTTAGAGAGAGAGAGAAATTGTGGGTTCATGGTTTATAGAGAGAGTTATAGAGAGATTGGGGGTTACGGATTCGGTATTTAGAGAGAGATTTGAGGTTATGGGTTTAGAGAGAGAGATATTGAGGATTAGTGGTTTAGAGAGAGAGTTTGGGGATTATGGATTTAGAGAGAGAGATAGACTGGAGGTTAGAGGTTGAGAGAGAGAGAGAGATTGGGTGTTATGGGTTTAGTGAGAGAGATTGGGGGTTAGGAATTTAGAGAGAGATTGGGGTAGGATTTTAGAGACAGGTTTAGGGTAGGGTTTTAATGAGAGAGAAATGTTGGGGGTTTAGAGAGATAGAGAGAGATTGGGGGTTTTAGATACAAAGATTGGGGGTAGAGTTTAGGGAGAGAGAGAAAAATAGAAAGAGAGAGATTGGTGGTTGGGGGTTTAGAGAGAGAGAGAGAGAGAGAGAGAGAGAGAGAGTATGGAGGTTAGGGGTTTAGAGAGAGGGAGAGAGATTGGAGGTTAGGGGTTTAGAGAGAGAGAGAGAGAGAGAGAGAGAGAGAGAGAGAGATTGAGAGTTAGGTGTTTAGAGAGATATATTGGGAGTTAATAAGGGTTAAGAGATAGAGAGATGTCACGGAAGGAGTATGAATGGTTAGTGGTGTGGGGAGAGAGGGACATAAATAGGGGGATAGGGGTAGATGGTTGAGTGGGGTTTTGGAGAGAGAGAGAGAGAGAAAGAGAGAGAGAGATAGAGAGAGTTTTAGATATATGTAGAGAGGTTGGGGTTTAACATTTATGGGAATAGAGAGAGAGAGACATATAGATTGGGGGTTAGAAGTTTAGAGAGAGTGAGAGAAGGGGAGAGATTGGGAGTTCGTGATTTAGAGAGAGAGATACATAGAGAGAGAGGGAGGGAGGGTTATAGATTAACAGAGAGTGTGAGACATTGCATCTTAGGGGTTTAAAAAGAGAGAGATATTGGTGGTTAGGGTTTGAGAGAGGGAGAGAGAGATTGGGGGTTATGGGTGATGAATTTAGAGAGATGGATATTGGGGTTAGGGATTTAGAGAGAGAGGGAGAGAAAGGTTTAGGGGTTAACAAAGCTGTGAGATATTGTGGCTTAGGGGTTTTGAGAGAGAGAGAGGCTGGTGGTTAGTGTTTGAGAGAGAGAGAGAGAGAGAGAGAGAGATTGGGGGTTAGGTTTTTAGAGGGATATATTGGGGGTTATGGGTTTTGAGTTTAGAGAGACAGAGATTGGGGTTAGGGGTTTAGAGAGAGAAAGAGAGAGGAAGAGAGAGAGATATATATTGGGGTTAGGGATTTAGAGAGAGGGAGAGAGAGAGAGAGAGAGAGACAGAGAGAGAGAGAGATTGAAAGTTAGGGGCTTAGAGAGAAACAGAGAGATTGAAGCTTACGGCTTTAGAGAGAGAGAGAGAGTTAGAAAGAGAGATATATTTGTTTAGGGGTTTAGAGAGGGAGAGAGAGATTGGACGTTAGTGGCTTAGAGGGAGAAAGACATTGGGGGTTAGGGTTTTAGAGATATATTAGAATAAGGGTTTAGAGAGAGAAGGATTAGGGGTTAGGGGTTTAGAGAGACAAATTGGGGTTTAGGTGTTTAGAGAGAGAGAGGGAGGGATTGAGAGAGAGATTTGGGGTTAGGGGTTTAGAGAGAGAGGTGTAGAGGTTAGGGGTTTAGAGCGAGAGAGGGAGAGAGAGATATTTAGGGTTACAGATTTAGAGAGGGAGAGATAGTGAGAGATATTGGGGGTTAGGGATTTAGAGAGAGAGAGAGACTGGAGGATAGGGGTTTAGAGTGAGAGAGAGAATAAAGGTTAGGGTTTTAGAGAGAGAGATATAGAAAAAGATAGATTGGGGGTTAGGGGTTTAGAGAGATAGATTGAGGATTAATTGCTTAGACATAGGTAAATAGATTTGTGGTTAGATTTTATAGAGGGAGAGATAGGAAGAGAGATATTGGTGGTTAGGGGTTTAAAGAGAGAGAGAGAGAGAGAATCAAGGTTAGGGGCTTAGAGAGAAAGATAGATATTTGAGGTTAGGGGTTCAGCAAGAGAGAGATATGGGTTATCTGTTTAGGGCAGATAAAGAGAGAGAGATATTCGGGGATAATAGGGGTTTAGAAATAGAGAGAGATCAAGGGTGGAGTATGGATGGTTAGTGACGGGGGAGAGGGACATAGAGATGGGGGTACGGGTAGATGGGTGCAGAGTGGGGATTTGGGGAGAGAGATAGATAGGCTAAGGGTTTAGAGAGAGAGAGAGAGGTTAGGGGTTTAGAGAGAGAGAGAGAGACCAAAGTTTAGGTGTTTAGGTATAGAAAGAGAGAGAGAGAGATTGGGGGATAAGGGCTTCGAGAGAGTGAGAGAGAGACATAGACAAACACAAAAAGATATATATATAGAGAGAGATTTTAGGTTATGAGTTTAGAGAGGGAGAGATTGGGAGTAGGGGTTTAGAGAGAGAGAGAGAGATTGGTGTTAAATTTTCAGAATTTACTTCAATCTGATCTAGGATCTTAACTGAGAGAACAACATGTACAACATATCTATAACATATCAATCATGGACACAATAATGCAAGCACACAAGAGACATAGAGTTTAATTGGGGAAAACCATAAAGGTGAAAAACCCCAATAACTTCCTCAGAAATAGATAGAGCAATGATACAATGCAAGCATAAGAGATAGACATCTCCTAGCAACAGCTTCTCCTCCTCCACAAGTGCGCCACTCTCCCAAGAGTGTGAGAGAGAATAGAATGATGAAATAGAGTGCTTCCCACACTCTATTTATACTTGACTTGACTTGACTAATAACATTTACAAGGTCGGCCTTAACTTAACCACATAACATAATGCTGACTGGGCCGACACCCAATATGGTGGTCTAATAACCCTTTGACCCACATGGTCGACCCCTAATAGGGTGGTCTAATAACCCTTCGACCCACATGACTTATACAGGGCCAACCCCAACAAGGTGGTCTAATAACCCATCAAGTATAAGTTATGACACTTACAATATAAATGACGACACTTCCATATAGAGGAATAATAACATCTCTATACGAATACAAACACTTCCGTATAGAGGAATAATACCATCTCTATAGAAGTAAAATATACATATATGAAATACATTCCAAAGTTACATATACATCAACACTCCCTCTTAACTAGGAAGGTATTTCTCGACACAGGTCTTCTAGCACAAGTCTTCTTCTCTGGATCATCATCATTGGATAACCATCATCGAGTCATCGTGATCGTCACTGCTACTGCTATCTCAATCAATCTCTGAATCTGCTCGTCATAGGAAGTTCTATAGAGCCAGTCCTTTTTCATACTGGATGGAGACCCACCATGTGCAGGTCTTCATCATCATTGGCCATACTGTGGAATCCTCAAGACTTATTACGTGCGTCACAAAACCTTAAAAGAGTCTCTTGACTAGCAAGAACCCTAAAGAGCATCTGAGGCCTTTTTCATCCTGTCCAGATCTCCAGGACTTATTACATGTGGCTCCACCACAAAACCTCGAAAGAGAATCCCATGAATGATTACGATCACATGGCTCAACCTATCGGATCTCCTAAGGCAAAAATTACATGTGGTCACCACAAAACCTCAAAAGAGCATCCCAGGACTGATTACGAGCACACGGATCAACCTATCGGATCTCCCAGGGCACAAATTACATGCCATAGGACAAAACCTTGAAAGAACATTTTCCAAATATCCTAGGGCACAAATTACATGCCATAGGAAAAACCTCGAAAGACTATCTGCAAATCTCCCAGGGCACAAATTATATGTCCTCCCAAGCAAAACCTTGAAAGAGCATTTGCAAGATATCCCAAGGTACAAATTACATGCCATAGGAAAAACCTCAAAAGACTATCTGCAAATATCCCAGGGCACAAATTATATGCTTATCTGCACAACCTATTCCACAGCCACAGAGTATCAACCTGATACTCACCATACATCATCCTGATGTACACATGATCATCCTGATCATCATTGCTGCATCGCCCTGATGCATGTTATCTGGAGAAACATCCTGAAGCTTGTCATCCATGATCATCCTGATCATACAATGCATCCACCTGATGCATACACAGTCATTAGAGAAATTTTGAGGTCAAAAAAGGGCCTCAAAACAAAGAAAATGTACTATAAAATACAACCAATCACATTCTAATAGATGACATCATCCCCCTTGGTGAAGTGGCATTGCATGAGTTAAGAATGTTTATTTGTCAAATTTTCTATGGTGGATGAAAACACATAGTTAACCAAGGTAGTGGTGTAAGTACTTTTAAGTCATAAAGTAAAGTACTCATAATGATAGTCTTTTCATAAAATAATATTATTGTCATTTTCAAGTAAAGTACTCATAATGAATGTCTTTTCACACTTTCACATAAAATAATATTATTGTCATTTTCAAGTAAAGTACTCATAATGAATGTCTTTTCACACTTTCACATAAAATAATATTATTGTTATTTTCAAGTGAAGTACTCTTGATTCATAAAGAAAGTCCTTTCACATTTTTTTATAAAATAATATATTATCATTTTTATGTTTTTAATTTTAAATTATATATTCACTCCATTCTATTTAATAACATAATGTCAAACTAATAAAGACTAATAATAGATTTAATAAATAATAATAATAATAATAATAATAATGCAATGTGGATTATAATAATATTATTGACATTTTACATGTAAATAAATTCTCAATTAAATTACATTATTAAATTCATGAGAAAAGTACTAAATATAAAAAGTCAACATAAAATTTAAAAAAAAACTCTTAAAAATGTTTTTTATTATTTAATTTCATTTGCAAGTTCAAGACAAATAAATGTTAAAGGACAATACATTTTTGGGAATTTACAATGAATCTTAGTCACATCAATGTAGACTTATTTTATTAATTTTATTTCTAGTGAATTTTGAAAAGTAACTCAACCATGGTTATTTATATTGTGCATAGAAAATAGTGTGGGAGGTGACTTGTCATATATACCTACCCCATAAAACCCCCAATTCATAATATTTTAATATATCTCATATTTTTGTAGTACATCTCTTAGGAGGCCCTTTTTTGACCTCAAAATCTCTCTAATGATCTGCCTGATACATATCATCATACATGATCTACCTGATCATACAATGTATCCACCTGATACATATACAAATACATGATCCACCTGATCATACCTGATACATATCATCATACATGATCTACCTGATCATACAACGTATCCACCTAATACATATACAAATACATGGTCCAAGCATTCAACATGATGCATATACAAAATACATACAAATGATCCAACTGATCATATCCAGCATCCAACATGATGCATACATACATAAATGATCCAACTGATCATATCCAACATCCATCATGATGCATACATACTTAAATGATCCAACTGATCATATCCAACATCAACATGATGCATACATACATAAATGATCCAACTGATCATATCCATCATCAACATGATGTAATGATCCAACTGATCATACAGAGCAGAAACTAGAACATCATCCTAATGCTCATCATCCAGCACTTACATCCATAGCCATGTGAAGGATCCTCCTTCCACCATGCTTTGAATGGCTTCAGCAAATGTCTCCATCACTTCTTCCTCGAAGTGTCATTGACCTGAAGGACACCAAGCCTCTCTTTGAAGTACTCAAACTCCACTTTGGATAGTGGATTCGTTAGCACATCTGCAATCTGCTCATTTGTCGCAACATACAGGAGCTTCACTGCTCCTCTATGCACCATATACCTGATATAGTGATATTTGATCTCTATGTGTTTCGACCTATCGTGGAACACTAGGTTCTCAGACAGCTTCACACAACTCTGGTTGTCACAAAAGATACCAGTAGTCTCCAGTGGTAGATAAAATAACTCAGACAGTAGCTTCTGAAGCCATACTGCCTCACAACTGGCAGAACAGGCTGCAACATACTCTGTCTTGGTTGTACTCAGTGCTACACAGGAATCCTTCCTTCTAAACCAAGAGATCACACCTAATCCCATACTGAAGCAGCACCCAGAAGTGCTCTTCCTATCTGCAGCACTGCCTGTCCAATTTGAATCAACATAACCCTGTAGGTTAAAATTTTGATTCACATCATATTTGAGCCCATAATAAACTGTACCCTTCAGGTACCTAAGAATATGCTTTACAGCAACCAAGTGAACACCCCTCGGATCCATCAGGAACTGGCTCAATGTATTCACCGCAAAGCAAATATCTGGTCTCGTGTTCGTCAGGTGCATCAAGGACCCAATCATCTGACGATACGTAGTCATATCAACTGGCTCAGATGAAGCATCACACAGAAGCTTCAGGTTTGATTCCATATGTGTGGCCATGGCCTTGCAGTCCATCATCCCGAACCTCTTCAGGATCTCTACTGCATACTTCCCTTGTCCAAGGAAGATTCCATCTGCACTCTGCCACACCTCCATACCTAGAAAATATTACCCACAAGTTCTTCATCTTGAACTCGGCATCAAGCTTCCGCTGCGTGTCGGATGTTAAATTTTCAGAATTTACTTCAATCTGATCTAGGATCTTAACTGAGAGAACAACATGTACAACAAATCTACAGCATATCAATCATGGACACAATAATGCAAGAACACAAGAGACACAGAGATTACTTGGGAAAAACCATAAAGGTGAAAAACCCCAATATCTTCCTCAGAGATAGATAGAGCAATGATACAACTAGAATACAAGAGATAATCTTCTCCTAGCAGCAGAGCCTCCTCCTCCACAAGTGCGCCACTCTCCCAAGTGTGAGTGAGAATATAGAATGTGTAAAATGAGAGAGACACATTCTCTATTTATACACTAACTTGACTTGACCTTTATTCAATTATGTTGGCCTCAACTTAACCACTTAACATAATGCTGAATGGGCCGACTCCCACTAGGGTGGTCTAATAACCCTTTGACCCACATGGCCAACCACCAATAGGCTGTTCTAATAACCCTTTGACCCACGACTTATACAGGGCCGACCCCAACAAGGTGGTCTAATATCCCATCAAGTATAAGTTACGACACTTACAATATAAATGACGACACTTCGGTATAGAGGAATAATAACATCTCTATAGGAATACAACCACTTCCATATAGAGGAATAATAACATCTCTATAGGAATACAATATACATATATGTGAAATACAATCCAAATTTACATATACATCAACACTCCCTCTTAACTAGGAAGGTATTTCTCGACACAGGTCTTCTAGCAAAAGTCATCTTCTCTGGATCATCGTCACTGGATAATCATCATCGAGTCATCATCATCGTCACTGCTGCTGCTATCTCAATCAATCTCTGAATCTACTCATCATAGGAAGTTCTACAGAGCCAGTCCTTTTTCATACTGGATGTAGGCCCACCACCTGCAGGTCTTCATCATCTGTGCGAATGGTCTGATAGAGGTGGCCTCTCAGGACTAATTTTATGTGCGGATGCAATACCAGAAAGAGTATCTCAGGAACATTTATGTGCCTAAGCACAACCGGCAGGATATCCCAGGACTGATTACATGCATCTCCTCCACAATACCTTTAAAGAGCATCCCAGGAACATTTATGTGCCGCAACACGACCGGTAAGATCTCTAAAGAGCATCCTAGGACTTATTACGAGCACACAGCTCAACCTCTCGGATCTCCAGGACTGATTACATGTGGATAGACAAAACCTTTAAAGAGCATCCCAGGAACATTTATATGCCGCAGCACGACCGGCAAGATCTCTAAAGAGCATCCCAGGACTAATTACGAGCACACAGCTCAACCTCTTGGATCTCTAGGACTGATTACATGTCTCCGTAGTAATACCTCATCCCAGGACTGATTATGAGCACATAGCTCAACCTATCAGATATCTGAGGACTGATGACATACTACATAGCAATATCGGAAAGAGTATCCCAGGAACACTTATGTGCCGCAACACGACCGACAAGATCTCCCAGGACTGATTACATGCTATTTGTACAACCTGCCACATATCATCTCTGACCTCCAAGTATCAACCTAATACTCATGATCCAATGGATAATAATCTCATAAAGCATCATCCTGATGCTCATGATCACACTGATCATCATCATTGTACCATCCTGATACATATCATCTAGAGCAACATCCTGAAGCTCATCATCATGATCATCTTGATCATACAATGCATCCACTTGATGCACACCAAGTATCTACCTGATACATACATGATCCACATGATCATACAATGTATCCACCTAATACATATACAGATACATGGTCCAAGCATCCAACATGATGCATATACAAAATACATACAAATGATCCAACTGATCATATCCAACATCCAACATGATGCATACATACATATACATATAAATGATCCAACTGATCATATCCAACATCATCCTGATGCATATACAGAGTAGTAACTGGAGCATCATCCTAATGCTCATCATCCATGATCCTCTTGATCATCACAACATCATCCTCTTCAGATCATCTCATCGTCCACGAAGTACAACCCAGATGCACATCATCCAACACTTAAACCACCGACATGGGAGAACACATCTACCACCATTCGGGGAAGGCTCCAGCCCTTACCTTTTCATCATGGGAGAACACATCTACCATCATGTGAAAATGGCTCAGCAATTACATCATGACCATGTGAGAACACATCAACCATGTCAAAAAAGCTCATGTGCATCTGCATCTTCCGGACTCATCACTTCCCTTTGGAAGGAACCTCGATCTGAAGTGCACCAAGCCTCTCTATGAAGTACTCAAATTGCACTCTGTCCAATGGCTTGGTCAATACATCTGCAACCTGCTCATTCGTCACAACATACTCTGCTTCGGCTGTACTTAGTGCTACGCAGGACTGCTTCCTGCTAAACCAAGAGATCACACCTGATCCCTATCTGCAGCACTACCTGCCCAATCTGAATCAACATAACCCTACAGGTTAAACTTTTGATTCACATCATAATTGAGCCCATAATCCACTGTATCCTTCAGGTACCTCAGAACATGCTTTATAGAAACCAGGTGAACACTCCTCGGATCTGTCAGGAACTGGCTCAATGTGTTCACTGCAAAGCAAATATCTGGTCTCATGTTCATCAGGTACATCAAGGACCCAGTCATCTGACGATAAATAGTGACATCAACTAGTTCAGATGAAGAATCACACAGAAGCTTCAGGTTCAATGTCATAGCCTCGCAGTCCATCATCTCGAACCTCTTCAGGATCTCTACTACATACTTCCCTTGTCCAAGGAAGATTCCATTTGCACTCTGTCACACCTCCATACCTAGAAAGTGGTGCATCATACCCAAGCTCTGCACATATATGACTCCCTGTCATGTGTCTCAGAACCAAGTGGCTGCTCCACATGCACTTCTTCTTCAACTACACCATTCAAGAAAGTTGTCTTGAAATCCATCTGGTGTATTTTCTATTTCATCACTTTTATATTTCTCTATGCTGCCATCTGCAGCATGCTTGATCTTGATAGATCTATATGGAAGTCATAACAAACTTCCCTTCAGGTCTTGGGACTACATCCCAAACATCATTCTTCATGATCGACGGATCATGGCATTCTTCCCATATCCTGGGAACTTCAATATCTTCAATAGATAATTTTGTTGCTGAACAAATGTTGTAGTTCTTCTTTTGTAGGTGATGGCATACGATCTTTTCTACACAACAAGTTAAATTGCATGATTAGAAAACATCTCATAGTTTTCAGAACAAATTCTTACACATAAAGAAATATGTCATACAGTCATGCAATTATCTTAGCCAATGCTTCAATACAACATTTATCCATATCCCGTAACTTTCTAGATTCCTTCCAATCTCTACCAGAACATTGTTAAGAGTGTGCACAACTCCCAACATGTCAACAAAGAGGTTTCATTCTAGATAAGTAGCAATGGCATGTTGTATAGTGCCATAGGCCACTTACCCATGCATATTAGTAGTATATTGTTCATCAATGCAACTATTCTAATATGCATAATACACAACCTAATCCTAGGAACATCAGTATATATATTATTGAACAGTATTATTTAAACAATAAAATATGCAAGTAATGACAATTCAAATAATTATCTTTGTTTGTTTGTTGGGTTGACTCCCTCTCAGTATTTGCTTCTTTTCTGCAACTCCATTCTTATGTGGATTGTGAGAAGTGGTCAACTCCCTCTGAATATCTGCATCATTGCAGAAACTACTGAAGTGTGCTCCTTTGCTTTCTTGTAGGAACAACTGGAGTGTGCTCCCTCTTGATCTTTGCTTCCTGGATTACCTGTCCTTGAACTTACATCCATCCTTAATAACTATGCATGCTTATTAGTATCATCATTGTGTTATCCTTGAGGTCTCATACATAATCACACATTTATTAGTATAATCTTAATACTATCAAAACACAATAATCTTAAACATGTATATTCATGATCATTCACAGATAATAAACATTAGTATTCAAGGTTTCAGGGAAGTATTCTTTTACTCATAAACATTCTTATTTGATCATAGGAGTCTTCTGGTTAGTTGAATCATCAATCAATATAAGAGATATAATATGCATAAAACCCATGATTATTCAAACCTATACCTTCATGATTCTTTTGGTTAGTCATATCATCAATTATGGTAAGAAACATAATATGCATACAACCATGATTATTCAAACCTATGACTTCATGAATAATCATTATCAACAACACAACAGTATAATATCCTAACACAAGGTAGGATTATAGCTTGATATAGGAAAAACATACTCGGATTAGCATGCTAGCTAGTTATGTCTAACATACCCACATAATGTCTTCTGGTTCTCTTCAGTGACTTGTGCTAGTAACTTGCATGTCTCATAAGTTAACCATTGTAGAACCAAGTTATACATACCTCGAAAGTAGATCTTCTATGTGATCCATGACAATGGATGAATCTTTGTCTTCATGTCACCATGAGCATATTTTCTTGAAGTAGAACATGATTTGACTTTTTTGGTGTACCTTTTGTGTTAGCAAACAACATAAACCTCATACAACATCACAATGCATTAGTACAATCATAAGTGTCAAAACCTTAATCAATGAATATATTCTATTAAGGTGATACGACAAGTCCAGTAATTAATCAAGATTGTACTGTAATGATATGAAGACAAACATATGATAAACTTAATCATGAAACATACCTGTAAGCCATACCTGTCAAGATTGCTTGTAATATTCTTATGGAAGGCCTTAGCCTCATCTCCCTCTGAGAAAGGAACTTCTTCACTTATGCAGGTGACCGATCCATCTTCTTCTAGGATTAACCCAATCCACTTGATTTGTAAGAACTTGACCTAGAGATGGATTAGGGTTTGTCAAAGAAACCCCAAAAATTCAAAATTTGAATTTCAAACTTTCGAAAGGATAGAAATATGTGCCTTGATGAGCTGATCAAGTTGGTATATTTAGAATTTGAAAACTGCAATGTTTCACCCCTCAAAATTGCCTTTTAGATTTTCGGATTCACTAGGGAGGACCCTGAATTATGGTTTGATTTTCCCAGAGCTTCACCCAACCAAAAGATTTGATTCAAAGCTCTAAGCTTCGATTTTTTTGAGGAGCTTCCAACCGTGGTCACAGATCTCCAAAATTCCAAGTTTTGTAGAAGCCCTAATTTTCCATCTTTCCGATCAAAGTCCCGAACTGGGGTTTGATCAAGCCCGAACTTCTGCACAACCAAAAAATCTGATCTTGGTCTCTAAATTTTGATTTTGATGAGTATCATCCAGCCGTGGTCTCCGATTAGAGAAATTCCAACTTTCTCTGAAACCCTAAATTTCGGAAGCCATGAATGAAGGTGCTAAAAAATAATTATGTTTTGACAGAAATATGTACCTGATTGTTTTTGGTGTAACTCTGAACTTTGATCCACAGGGTCTGAAACATTTTCTTGAGATAGCCTGACCTGTTATCTTTCCATCCCGATAGGTCTGACCTCAATTGGATTATTTGAGAGAGAGTTATGCCAAGTGTCGCAACGTGACCTGTTTATGGGATAATACAGGAGAGTGAACTTGTACGGCGTGCCACGGGTCACTGGTTCAACTTCAGCCTCTGAACATTTTTTTTGAGATATCTTGACCTGTTATCTTTCCATCCCAATAGGTAAGACCTCAATTGGATTCTCTGAGAGAGAGTTATGCCAAGTGTCACAATGTGACCTGTTTATGGGATAATACAGGAGAGTGAACTTGTACGGCGTGCCACATGTCATTGGTTCAACTTCGGCCTCTAAAATTTTTTTCTGAGATATTGCAGTCTGTGTACTACCTGTCACTTTTTACGAAATTTCATTTGGAGCTTCCTATCTCAAGTTATGACCTTTTTCCCAAGGTCACCTGATTTTGACTCAGATTTGGAAGAGGCAGAAACACTATATTGTACAGATCATAAATCACAAAGTAATACAAATTAGAGGTTTTCCTTTGGACACAAGGTACATGGGGATTTGATCTTCGACCTGTAAAAGTTTCAGATCCGAAAACTTTGCCAAAACGTATTTATAGTGAAAGTGCTACGATGACTGGTTTTTGCTATATCAAGTCCTAGCATCGTAAGTGCAACAAGTGTCATACATGCCAAATCATGCCTTCTTTCAGGCTAGCTCTGATACCATGTTAAATTTTCAGAATTTACTTCAATCTGATCTAGGATCTTAACTGATATAACAACATGATCAGCAAATCTACAGCATATCAATCATGGACACAATAATGCAAGCACACAAGAGACACATAGTTTACTTGGGGAAAACCATAAAGGTGAAAAATCCCAAAACTTCCTCAGAGATAGATAGAGCAATGATACAACCAGAATACAAGAGATAGTCTTCTCCTAGTAGCAGAGCCTCCTCCTCCACAAGTGTGCCACTCTCCCAAGTGTGAGTGAGAGAATAGAATGTGTAAAATGAGAGAGACACACACTCTATTTATACAATAACTTGGCTTGACCTTTACTGAATTAGGTCGGCCTCAACTTAACCACTTAACATAATGCTGACTGAGCTGACCCCCACTAGGGTGGTCTAATAACCATTTGATCCACATGGATGACCCCCAATAGGGTGATCTAATAACCCTTTGACCCACATGAATTATACATGGCCGAACCCAACAAGGTGGTCTAATAACCCATCAAGTATAAGTTACGACACTTACAATATAAATGATGACACTTCTGTATAGAGGAATAATAACATATCTATAGGAATACAATATACATATATGTGAAATACATTCCGAAGTTACATATACATCAACATCAGAAATCAATCTATCTTCACCTGTAATAAACAGGTCATCCATATACAAACGTAGTATCACTGGATTTCCTTCCTCAACCTCGTAGTAAAGGTTGGAATCTGGTTTACTCTTGGTAAATCCCAAGGTGGATAGAAAGCTGTCTATCCTACCATACCAAGTTCTGCACACATATGACTCCCTATCATGTGTCTCAGAACCAAGTGGCTGCTCCACATACACTTCTTCTTCAACTACACCATTCAAGAAAGCTGTCTTGAAATCCATCTGGTGTATCTTCCATTTCATCACTGCAGCCAGTGCAAGTATGGATATAATGGAAGTGTATCTGGCTACAGGAGCAAAAGTCTCTATGCTACCACTTGCAGCATGCTTGATCTTGTAGATCTTCTTGGAAGTCACTACAGACTCCCATTCAGGTCTTGGGACTGCATCCCAAACATATTCATGATCGACTGGTACTCCTCGATCATGGCATTCTTCCCAGATCCTGGGAACTTCAATATCTTCAATATTTTCAATAGATAACTTTGTTGCTGAACAAATGTTGTAGTCCTTCTTTTGTAGGTGATGGTATATGATATTTCCTACACAACACGTTAAATTGCATGATTAGAAAACATCTCATATTTTTCAGAACAAATTCTTACACATAAAGAAATATGTCATACAAACATGCAATTATCTTAGCCAATGCTTCAATACAACATTTATCCATATCCCGTAACTGTCTAGATGCCTTCCAATCTCTACCAGAACATTGTTAAGAGTGTGCACAACTCCCAACATGTCAGCAAAGAGGTTTCATTGTAGATAAGTAGCAATGGAATGTTGTACAGTGCCATAGGCCACTTACCCATGTATATTAGTAGTATACTGTTCATTAATGCAACTATTCTAACATGCATAATACACAACCTAATTCTAGGAACATGAGTATATACATTATTGAATAGTATTATTTACACAATAAAATATGCAAGGAATGATAATTCAAATACTTATCTTTGTTTGTTTGTTGGGTTGACTCCCTCTCAGTGTTTGCTTCTTTTATGCAACTCCATTCTAATGTGGATTGTGAGAAGTGGTCAAATCCCTCTGAATATCTGCATCCTTGCAGAAACTACTGAAGTGTGCTCCTTTTTGATCTTTGCTACCTCTTGATCTTTGCTTTCTTGCAGGAACAACTGGAGTGTGCTTCCTCTTGATCTTTGCTTCCTTGAAGGAACAATTGGAGTGTGCTCCCTCTTGATCTTTGCTTCCTCGATTATCTGTCCTTGAACTTATATCCATCACTATGCATGCTTATTAGTATCATCATTGTGTTATCCTCTAGGTCTGATACATAATCACACATTCATTAGTATAATCTTAATACTATCAAAACACAATAATCTTAAACATGTATAGTCATGATAATTTCAAACACAGATAATAAACATTAGTATTCAAGGTTTTAGGGAAGTCTTCTTTTACTCATGCATATTCTTATTTGATCATAGGACTCTTTTGGTTAGTTAAATCATCAATCAAGATAAGAGACATAAAATGCATAAACCCTTGATTACTTACATTTCTAACTTTATGAATAAACATAACCAATCATACCAAGTATACTTATATAAGGGATCCTAACACAGGTAGGATTCTAACTTGATATAGGAAAAACATACATGGATTGGTATGTTAGCTAGTTATGTCTAACATACCCACATGATGTCTTCTTGTTCTCTTCAATGACTTGTGCTATTAACCTGCATATCTCATAGGTTAACCATTATAGAACCAAGTTATACATACCTTGCAAATAGATCTTCTAAGTGATTCATGACAATGGATGAATCTTTGTCCTGATGTCATCATGATCATATGTTCTTGAACTAGAACATGATTTGTCTTTCTTGGTGTACCGTTCATGTTAGCGGACAACATAAACCTCATACAACACCATAATGCATTATTACAATCATAAGTGTCAACACCCTAATCAATGAATATCATGCATTCATAATTTTATTAAGGTGATACGACAAGTCTAAATTTAATCAAGATTGTACTAACCGTAATAACATGAAGACAAACATACCATAAACTTAATCATGAGCAAATCTCGAAACATACCTGGATGAGTCATACCTGTCGAGATTGCTTGTAATCTTCTAATGTAAGGCATTAGCCTCATCTCCCTCTGAAACAGGAACTTCTTCACTTATGCAGGTGACCAATCCATTCTCTTCTAGGATTAACCCAATCCACTTGATTTGCAGGAACTGGATCTGGAGCTGGATTAGCGTTTGTCAAAGAAACCCTAAAAATTCAAACTTCTGAAAGGATAGAAATATGCACCTTGATGAGCCGATCAAGCTGGTATACTCATAATTTGAAAACTGCAAAGTTTCACCCCTCAAATTTTCCTTTGAAACTTCCAGATTCACTAGATATGACCCCGAACTAGGGTTTGATAAAGCCCACCCTTATTCCCAATCAAAAGGTTCGATCCAAAGCTCCAAGTTTCTATTTTTCTGAGGAGCTTCCAGCCGTGGTCACATATTTTAAAAATTTCCATTTTTGCAAAAGCCCTAATTTTCCACTTTTTCGATCAAAGTCCCGAACTAGGGTCTGATCAAGCCCGGCCTTATGCACAACCAAAAATTCTGATCTTGGTCTCTAAATTTTGATTTTGATGAGTAGAATTCAGCCATAGTCTCTGATTATAAAAATTCCAACTTTCTCCGAAACCCTAAATTCCGGAAGCCATGAATGAAGGTGCTTAAAAATAATTCTGTTTTGACAGAAATATCTACCTGATTGTTTCTAGTGTAACTCTGAACTTTTCGATCCATAGGGTCTGAACAATTTTTTTGAGATATCCCAACCTATAATCTTTCTAACCCCATAGGTCTTACCTCAAATGGATTCTCTGAGAGAGAGTTATGCCAAGTGTCGCAACGTGACCTATTTATGGGATAAAACAGGAGAGCGAACTTGTACGGCATTCCATGTGTCACTGGTTCAGTTTCGGTCTCTGAAAAAGTTACCTGAGAAATTAAAGTCCATGAAATACTTGTCACTTTTTACGAAATTTCATTTGGAGATTCCTAGCCCAAGTTATGACATTTTTTCCAAGGTCATCTGTTTATGACTGAGATCTGGAAGATACAGAAACCCTATATTGTACAGATCATAAATCACAAAGTACAACGAATTAGAGGTTGTCCTTTGGACACAAGGTACATGGGGATATTAGCTTCACCCTATACGATTTCTAGACCCTGAAACATTGTATAAATTTATTTATAGCAAAAGTTATACGATGATGGGTTTTTTCTATATCAATCCCTAGCTTTGCAATTGCAACAAGTGTCATACATGCCATACCATGCCTTCTTTCAGGCTAGCTCTGATACCATGTTAAATTTTCAGAATTTACTTCAACCTGATCTAGGATCTTAACTGAGAGAACAACATGTACAACATATCTACATCATATCAATCATGGACACAGTAATGCAAGCACACAAGAGACACAGAGTTTACTTGGGGAAAACCATAAAGGTGAAAAACCCCAATAACTTCCTCAGAGATAGATAGAGAAATGATACAACCCAAGCATAAGAGATAGACATCTCCTAGCAGTAGCTTCTCCTCCTGCACAAGTGCACCACTCTCCCAAGAGTGTGAGAGAGAATAGAATGATGAAATAGAGTGCCTCCCGCACTCTATTTATACTTGACTTGACTTGCCTAATAACCTTTACTAGGTCGGCCTTAACTTAACCACATAACATAATGCTGACTGGGCCGACACCCAAAAGGGTGGTTTAATAACCTTTTGACCCACATGGCCGACCCCCAATAGGGTGGTCTAATAACTTTTCGACCCACATGACTTATACAGGGCCAAACCCAACAAGGTGGTCTAATAACCTATCAAGTATAAGTTACGACACTTACAATATAAATGACGACACTTCCGTATAGAGGAATAATAACATCTCTATAGGAATACAAACATTTCCGTATAGAGGAATAATACCATCTCTATAGGAGTACAATATACATATATGAAATACATTCCCAAGTTACATATACATCAACAATTGGAGGTGAGGGGTTTAAAGAGAGAGAGAGAAGGGAATAAAGAGAGAGAATGGGGGTTAGTGGTTTATGCATAAATAGTGGAAATAAGGGTTAGGGTTTTAGAGAGAGAGAGAGAGAGAGAGAGAGAGAGAGAGAGAGAGAGATTGTTGGTTTGGGGTTTAGAGAGAGACTGATTAGTGGTTAGGATTTTAGAGAGAGAGATTGGAGGTTAGGGGTTTAGAGAGAGATTGGAGTTTATTGGCTTACAAAGAGAGACTTAGATTAGGGGTTATGGTAATTTTAGAAAGAGATAAAGAGATTGGAAGTTAGGGGTTTAGAGAGAGATAGATTGGTGGTTAGGGGTTTAGAGAGAAAGAGATTGGGGATTAGGGTTTTAGAGAGAGAGATCGAAGATTATGGGTTTAGAGAGAGAGATAGACTGAATGCTAGAGGCTTAGAGAGGGAGATATTGGGTGTTTGAGTTTTAGAGAGAGAGATTGCGGGTTAGGAGTTTAGAGAGAGATTGGGGGTAGGATTTTAGAGACAGGTTGTGGGTAGGGTTTTAGAGAGAGAGAGCTGGTGGCGGTTTAGAGAGAGAGAGATTGGGGGTTAGGGGTTTAGAGAGAGATATTGGGGGTTAAATTTTAGAGAGAGAGAGAAAAATAGAAAGAGAGATATTGGTGGTTAGGGGTTTAGAGAGAGATAAATAGAGAGAGAGATTGGGGTTAGGGAGAGATATAAAGTTTGGGGGTTAGGTTTTAGGGAGAGAGAGACAAATACAAAGAGAGAGATTGGTGATTAGGGGTTTAGAGAGAGAGAGAGAGAGAGAGATTGGATTTAGGGGTTTAGGAAGAGATATAGAGTTTGGGGGTTAGGTTTTAGGGAGAGAGAAAAATAGAAATAGAGATATTGGTGGTTAGGGCCTTAGAGAGAGAGAGAGATATACTGGTAGTTATGGGTTTAAAGAGAGAGGGATTGTAGTTTTGGAATTTAGAAGAGAGGTATTCATCATTAGTTGTTTAGAGAGAGAGAGAAATTGTGAGTTTAGTGCTTATAGAGAGAGTTAGAGAGAGATTGGGGGTTAGGGATTAGGGTTTGGGGAATTAGAGAGAGAGAGAGAGTTTGGGGATTAGGGGTTTAGAGAGAGAGATTGGGGATTATGGGTTTAGAGATAGAGCGAGATAAATTGGAAGTTAGAGGTTTATAGAGAGAGACATTAGGTTTTTGGGGTTTAGCGAGAGAGATTAGGTGTTAGGAGCATCGAGAGAGATTGGGGGAAGGATTTTAGAGACAGGTTGGGGGTAGGGTTTTAGAGAGAGAGAGATATTTTGGGGGTTTAGAAATAGAGTGGGGTTTATTGGTTTAAAGAGAGATATTGAGGGTTAGAGTTTAGGGAGAGAGAAAAATAGAAAGAGAGAGATTGGTGATTAGGGGTTTAGAGAGAGAGAGAGAGATGGAGAGAGAGAGTATGGAGTTTAGGGGTTTAAAGAAAGGGAGAGAGATTGGAGTTTAGGGTTTAAGAGAGAGATAGAGAGAGATATTTGGGGGTTAATTGTTTAGAGAGAGAGATTGAGAGTTATAAGGGTTAAGAGATAGAGAGATATCACAGAAGGAGTATGGATGGTTAGTGGTGGGGGGAGAGAGGGGCATAAAGAGGGGGAGAGGGGTAGGTGGTTGAGTGGGGTTTTGGAGAGAGAGAGAGAGAGAGAGAGAGAGAGAGGTTGAGGCTTAATATTTATGGGACTAAAGAGATAGAGATAGATTGGGGGTTAGCGTTTTAGAGAGAGTGAGAGAAAGGGGAGAGATTGAGAGTTAGGGATTTAGAGAGAGAGAGAGAGAGAGATTGGGGGTTAGGGGTTTAGAGAGAGAGATTGGGGGATATGGGATATGAGTTTATAGAGACATAGATTGGGGATAGGGGTTTAGAGAGAGAGAGAGGATTAGGGTTTAGCAGAGAATGCAAGAGATTACGTCTTAGGGGTTTAAAGAGAGAGAGAGATTGGTGGTTAGGGTTTGAGAGAAAGAGAGAGAGATAGCGTTAGGGGTTAAGGGTTTATCCTGAGAGAGAGATTCAAGGTTATGGGTTACAAGTTTGGAGAGATAGATATTGGGGTGAGGTTTTTAGAGAGAGAGAGAGATATTAGGGTTAGGGATTTAGAGAGAGAGAGATTGGGTAGTTAGGGGTTTAGAGAGAAAGAGAGATTGGGGCTTGGGGGTTAAGAGAGAGAGAGAGTTAAAAAGAGAGATATTGGTGTTTAGGGGTTTAGAGAGAGAGAGAGAGAGAGAGAGAGAGAGAGAGATTGAACATTATGAGATTAAAGAGAGATATATTGGGGGTTAGTGATTTAGAGAGATAAAGAGAAAGATAGAGAGATTGGAGGATAAGGGTTTAGAGAGAGAAGGATTATGGGTTTAGAGAGATAGATTGGGGTTTAGGCGTTTAGATAGATAGAGAGGGAAGGGGAGAGAGAGAGATTTTGGGTTAGGGGTTTTAGAGAGAGAGAGAGGTAGAGGTTAGGGGATTAGAGAGAGAAAGAGAGAGAGAGAGAGAGAGATTGAGATTTAGGGTTAGGGATTTATAGAGGGAGAGAAAGAGAGACAGATATTGGGGGCTAGGGATTTAGAGAGAGAGAGAGAGAGAGAGATTGGAGGTTAGGGGCTTAGAGTGACAGAGAGATTGGAGGTTAGAGGTTTAGAGAGAGAGATATATAGAAAATAATAGATCGGGGGTTAGGGGTTTAGAGTGAGAGAGAGAGAGAGAGAGAAAGAGAGAGAGAGATTGGGGATTAGTAGTTTAAAGAGATATAAATAGATTTGTAGTTAGGTTTTATAGAGGGAGTGATAGGAAGAGAGATATTGGTGGTTAGGGGTTTAGAGAGAGAGAGAGAATCAAGGTTTTTGGTTTAGAGAGAGAGATAGAGATTTGAGGTTAGGGGTTCAGGAAGAGAGAGATAGGGTTATGGGTTTAGGGGAGAGCGATAGAGAGAGAGAGATTGGGGGATAATATGGGGTTTAGAGATAGAGAGAGATCAAGGGTGGAGTATGAATGGTTAGTGTGGGGGGAGAGGGATATATAAATGGGGGTAGGGTTAGGTGGGTGAGGAGTGGGGATTTGGGGAGAGAGAGAGAGTGAGAGAGAGATTGGGGGTTAGGGTGTGGTGGGTTAGAGAGAGAGAGAGAGAGAAAGAGGTTGGGGGGATTTTAGAGAGAGAGAGAGAGGAGAGAGAGAGAGAGAGAGAGAGAGAGAGATTGGTGGATAAGGGTTTATAGAGAGAGACATATATACATAATATATATATATATATAGAGAGAGAGAGAGATATTTAATGTTAGGGGTTTAGAGAGGGAGATATTGGGGGTTATGGGTTTAGAGAGAGAGAGAGATTGGAGATGAGGGTTTTAGAGGGAGAGAGAAGGGGGGTTAGTGGTTTAGACATAGATATGGGAAATAGGGGGGAGAGAGAGAGAGAGAGAAAGATTGGGGGTTATAGGTTAGTAGAGAGAGATAGAGAGATTGGAGGTTATGGGTTTAGAGAGAGAGAGACAGAGAGAGATTGGGGATTAGGGTTTAGGGAGAGAGAGATATTGAGGGTTAGGGGTTTAGAGAGAGAGAGAGATTGGGGGTTTAGAGAGAGAGAGTGAGTGATAGAGAGAGAGACTAGGTGTTAGGGGCTTAAATAAAGAGAGAGATTGGGAGTTAGGGGTTTAGATAGATAAACACACACACACACATAAACACACAGATTGGATGTTAGAGGTTTAGAGAGAAAGAGAGACATTGGAGGTTAGGGGATTGGAGAGAGAGAAATAAAAAGAGAGATATTGGGGTTTTTTCATTTAGAGAGATGGTTATTTAGGGTTAGGGGCTTAGAGAAGATAGAGAGATTGGGATTCAGGGTTTAGGGAGAGAGAGAGAGAGAGATGGTGGTTAGGGGTTTAGACAAACAGATATAGTGGAGATTGTAGGTTAGGGGTTTATAAAGAGAAAGAGAGAGGAGTTTGGGCCTATGGTGTTTATATAGAGAGAGGTTGGGGGGTTAGGGGTTTAGAGAGAGATATTGGGGGCTAGGGGTATAGATAGGGAGAGAGAGATTGGTGGTAAGGAGTTTGGAGAGAGAGAGAGGTTAGGGGTTTAGAGAAAGATATGTATTGGAGTTTAGGGGTTTAGAGAGAGAGAAGTAGAGATATTGGGGGTTAGGAGTTTACAGAGAGAGAGAGAGAGAGAGAGGTTAGGGGTTTAGAGAGAGAGAGAGAGATCGATTATGTGTTATAGATTGAAAGAGAGAGGAGGAATATTGGGGGTTAGGGTCAGAGAGAGAGAGAGAGAGAGAGAGAGAGAGAGAGAGAGAGATTGGAGGCTAGGTATTTAGAGAGGGAGATAGAGATCAGAGGTTTTGGGGTTTAGAGAGAAAGGAGATTGGCATTTGGGGGTTTTGAGAGATAGAGAGATATTGGGGGTTAATAGGGGGTTAGAGATAAGATAGAACATTAGAAAAGTATGGATGGTTAGTGGTGGGAGAGAGAGAGACATAGAGAGGGGGAAGGGGTAGGTGGTTGAGGAGAGGAGGTTTGGGGGGAGAGAGAGAGAGAGAGAGAGAGAGATTAGGGTTTAAGGGTTTAGAGAGAGAGATTTTGGGGTTTAGGTTTTAAGGATTTAGAGAGAGAGAGTTAGATTGGCGGTTAGGGATTTAGAGAGAAAGAGACATTGCGGTTTATGGGTTTAGAGATAGGGAGAGACAAATATCATGGGTTTAAGGGTTTAAAGATAGAAAGCGATTGGGGGTTAGGGGTTCAAAGAGAGAGATATTGGGGATTAGGGGTTTAGAGAAAGAGAATGGGGTGAGGGGTTTAGATAGATAGATATATATATAGAGAGAGACTGGGGTGTTTGGGGCTGAGAGAGAGAGAGAGAGATTGTGTTTTTTGATAAAGAGAGAAATATTGTGGGATAGGGTTTTAGAGAGAGGGAGATTTGATATTAGGGGTTTAAAGATATAGAGATAATGGGGTTTAGGGTTTTAGAGAGGTAGAGATAAAGAGAGATATAGTGAATTATTGGTTTAGAGAGAGAGAGAGAGAGATTAGGGTTTATGGGTTTAGACAGAGAGATATTGTGGGTTAGGTGTTATAGAGAGAGAGGGAGAGGTTGGGGGTTAGGAGTTTAGAGAGAGGGATAGAAAGATATTGTAGGTTAGGGGTTTAAAGAGAGAAAGATATATTGGGGGTTAGGTATTTAGTGAGAGAGAATTGGTGTAAGTGGTAGAGAGAGAGACAGAGAGAGTTTGGGGTTTAGAGGGAGAGAGATATTGGGGGGTCAGGTGTTTAGAGACAGAGTGAGAGATCTGTGTTTAGGGGTTTAGAGAGAGAGAGGGGGAGTTAGGGGTTAAGGGTTTGGATAGAGAGGGATAGAGAGATTACAGGTTAGGGGTTTACAGAGAGAGAAAGAGAGAGATATTGGAGGTTATGGGCTTAGAGAGAGAGAGAGATTGAAGGTTAGGGGATTTGACAGACAGAGAGAGAAAGATTGGATTTTATGGGTTTGGAGAGAGAGATTTGGGGTAGGGGATTTAGAGAGAGAGATATTAGGGGTTAGGTGTTTAGAGAGAGAGAGATATTGGGGCATAATAGGGGTTTAGAGATAAAGAGAGAGAGAGAGAGAGAGAGAGAGAGAGAGAGAGAGAGAGAGAGAGAGATTGGGGTAAGTGAGAGATCTACGTTTAGGGGTTTAGAGAGAGATGAGGGTGAGTTAGGGGTTAAGGGTTTAGATAGAGAGGGATAGAGAGATTATAGGTTAGGGGTTTACAGAGAGAGAAAGAGAGAGATATTGGAGGTTATGGGATTAGAGAGAGAGAGATTGAAGGTTAGGGGATTTGACAGATAGAGAGAGAAAGATTGGATTTTTAGGGGTTTGGAGAGAGAGATTTGGGGTAGGGATTTAGAGAGAGAGATATTAGGGGTTAGGTGTTTAGAGAGAGAGATATTAGGGGTTAGGTGTTTAGAGAGAGAGAGATATTGGGCATAATTAGGGGTTTAGAGATAGAGAGGGGGAGAGAGAGAGAGAATGGGGATTAATGGTGAGAGAGAGAGAGAGAGATTGAGGGTGTGTGTGGTGTGTGTGTGTGGTGTGAGAGAGAGAGAGAGAGAGAGAGAGAGAGATTGGGGTAAGTGGTTGAGAGAGATAGAGAGAGAGATTAAAGCATTAGGTGTTAGAGAAAGTGAGATAGAAAGAGAGAGAGAGAGAGATTTGGGGTTAGGTTTTTAGAGAGAGAGAGAGGAGGAGAGAGGGAGATATTTGTGGTTGGGGTTGTTAGAGAGAGAGAGAGATTAGGGGTTATGGGTTTAGTGAGAGAGAGATATTATATTGGGTTAGGTGTTTAGAGAGAGATATTGGGGTTTAGGGTTTAGAGAGAGAGAAATAGATTGGAGGTTAGAGGTTTAGAGTGGAGAGGGGGATTTAGAGAGAGAGAGAGATTTTGTGGGTTAGTGTTTAGGAGTGTAAAGAGAGATATTCAAGTTAGAGAGAGAGAGAGAGAAAGAGAGAGGGAGAGAGATGTTTAGGGAATTTAAAGGAAGAGATAAATATTGGGTGTTAGGGGTTTATAGAGAGAGAGACTGGGGATTAGGGGTTTAGAGAGAGATATATATTAGGTTTAGGGGCTTAGATAGATAGATAGATAATAAGAGAGAGAGCGATTGAGAGTTAGGGGTTTAGAGAGAGACAAAAAGGGATTGGGGGTTAGGTGTTAGGGGTTTAGAGAGAGAGGGATTGGGGTTAGGGGTTGATATAGATATATAGATAAATAGTGATGGAGAGATATTGGGTGTTAGGAGTTTAGAGTGAGAGATATTGGGGGTTAGGGATTTAGAGAGAGAGAGAAAGAGAGAGAGAGAGATTGGGTATTAGGGTTTTAGAGAAAGAGAGATTGGGTGTCAAGGGTTTATAGAGGGATATTAGTTGTTACTGGTTTAGAGAGATAGAGAGAATGGGGGTTAGGGGTTTAGAGAGAGAGAGAAAGAGAGAAAGAGATAGATTAGGGGTTAGATATTGAGAGAGAGGGAGAGATCGGGGGTTAGGGGTTTAGAGAGAGGGAGAGAGATTGGAGTTTAGGGGTTTAGAGAGAGAGAGAGAAAGAGAGAAAGAGATAGATTAGGGGTTAGGTATTGAGAGAGTGGGAGAGATCGTGGGTTAGGGGTTTAGAGAGAGGGAGAGAGATTGGAGTTTAGGGGTTTAGAGAGAGAGAGATAGAGAGATTGGGGGTCAGGGATTTAGAGAGAGGGTGAGAGAGATATTTGAGGTTAGGGGTTTAGAGAGAGAGAGAGAGAGAGATTGGGGGTTAGGGATTTAGAGATATAGAGAGAGAATGAGGGTTAGGCGCTGAGAGAGAGATATAGAGATTGGGGGTTAGGGTGTTAAGGGTTAGGGGTTTAGAGAGAGATATTGGAGGTTATGGGTTTAGAGAGAGAGAGAGAGAGAGAGAGAGAGAGAGAGAGAGAGATTTGGGGTTAGGGGTTTAGAGAGAGAGATATTTGGGGTAAGGGGTTTAGAGAGAGATATTGGAGGTTATGGGTTTAGAGAGAGAGAGAGAGAGATTTGGGGTTAGGGGTTTAGAGAGAGAGATATTTGGGGTAAGGGGTTTAGAGAGAGAGAGAGATTTTCAGTGTTAAGTGTTCACAGAGAGAGAGAGATTGGGGATTAGGGATTTAGAGAGAGAGAGAGTTAGGGATTAGGGTTTAGGGGTTTAGAGAGAGAGAGATAAATATTAGGGGTTAGGGGTTTAGAGAGAGAGATTGGGGGTTAGGGGTTTAGAGAGAGAGAATTATGGGGGTGGGGGTTTAGAGAGAGAGATATATAGGTATGGGTTGAGAGAGAGAGAGAGAGAGAGATAGGTATGGTTGTATGGGTTTAGAGAGGGAGAGAGAGCAATGTTTAGGTGTTATTATTACATGGGTTAATGTAGTAAAGATAATTTTATTTTGGTGTTATATACATTTCCAAGGTTTTAAGGATTACAAATGTTAGAGAGAGAGAGAGATTGGGGGTTTAGAGAGAGAGAGAGTGATAGAGAGAGAGAGACTAGGTGTTAGTGGCTTAAATAAAGAGAGAGATTGGGAGTTAGGGGTTTAGATAGATATAGAGGGACACACACACACACACACACACAGATTGGGTGTTAGAGGTTTAGAGAGAAAGAGAGAGACTGAAGGTTAGGAGATTGGAGAGAGAGAGATTGGGTGTTAGAGGTTTAAAGAGAAAGAGAGAGACTGAAGGTTAGGGGATTGGAGAGAGAGAGATTGGGGGTTTTTAATTTAGAGATATGGTTATTTAGGGTTAGGGGCTTAGAGAAGATAGAGAGATTGGGATTTGGGGTTTATAAAGAGAAAGAGAAAGAGATAGATATATATAGAGAGAGATTGGTTGTTAGAGGTTTAGACAGACATATATAGTGAGATTGTAGGTTATGGGTTTATAGAGATAAAGAGAGAGGAGTTTGGGCCTATGTGTTTAGATAGAGAGAGGTTGGGGGCTAGGGGTTTAGAGAGAGATATTGGGGGTTAGGGGTATAGATAGGGAGAGAGAGATTGGGGGTATGGAGTTTAGAGAGAGAGAGAGAGAGGTTTGGGGTTTAGAGAAAGATCTATATTGGAGTTTAGGGGTTTAGAGAGGGAGAAGTAGAGATATTGGGGGTTAGGGGTTTAGAGAGAGAGAGAGAGAGAGAGAGAGAGAGAGAGAGAGAGAGAGAGAGAGAGAGAGAGAGAGATGGGGGGTTAGGGGTTTAGAGAGAGAGAGAGATCGATTATGTGCTATGGATTTAGAGAGAGAGAGGAATATTGGGGGTTAGGGGCTGAGAGAGAGAGAGAGAGAGAGATTGGAGGCTAGGTGTTTAGAGAGGGAGATAGAGATCAAAGGTTTTGGGTTTAGAGAGAAATGAGATTAGCATTTGGGGGTTTTGAGAGATAGAGAGATATTGGGGGTTAATAGGGGTTAGAGATAGAGATAGATCACTAGAGGAGTATGGATGGTTAGTGGTGGGAGAGAGAGAGTCATAGAGAGGGGGAAGGGGTAGGTGGTTGAGGAGAGGAGGTTAAGGGAGAGAGGGAGAGAGAGAGAGAGAGAGAGAGAGAGAGAGAGAGAGAGAGAGATTATGGGTTAGGTGTTTAGAGAGAGAGAGATTTTGGGGTTTAGAGAGAGAGAGTTAGATTGGCGGTTAGGGATTTAGAGAAAGAGAGACATTACGGTTTATGGGTTTAGAGATAAGGAGAAATAGATATCATGGGTTAAGGGTTTAAAGATAGAAAGTGATTGGGGGTTATGGGTTGAGAGAGAGATAGATTGGGGATTAGGGGTTTAGAGAGAAAGAATGGGGTGAGGGGTTTAGATAGATATATATATAGAGAGAGAGACTGGGTGTTAGGTGCTGAGAGAGAGAGAGAGATTGTGTTTTAGAGAAAGAGAGAAAGATGATGGGATAGGGTTTTAGAGAGAGAGAGATTGGATATTAGTAGTTTAAAGATACAGAGATAATGGGATTTAGGGGTTTAGAGAGGGGGAGATAAAGAGAGATATTGTGAATTAGTGGTTTAGAGAGAGAGAGAAAGATTAGGGTTTATGGGTTTAGAGAGAGATATTGTGGGTTATGTGTTATAGAGAGAGAGGGAGAGGTTAGGGTTAGGGGTTTGGAGAGAGGTATAGAAAGATATTGGAGGTTAGGGGTTTTAAGAGAGAAAGAGATATTGGGGGTTAGGTATTTAGAGAGAGAAAATTGGTGTAAGTGGTTGAGCGAGAGAGACAGAGAGAGTTTGGGGTTTAGAGGGAGAGAGAGATTAGGGGTTAGGGGTTTAGAGAGAGAGTGAGAGATCTTCATTTAGGGGTTTAGAGAGAGAGAGTGGGGGTTAGGGGTTAAGGGTTTAGAGAGAGAGAGAGTGGGGGTTAGGGGTTAAGGGTTTAGAGAGAGAGGGATAGCGAGATTAGAGTTTAGGGGTTTACAGAGATAGAAAAAGAGATATTGGAGGTTATGGGTTTAGAGAGAGAGAGATTGGAGGTTAAGGGATTTGAGAGAGAGAGAGAGAGAGGAGAGAGAGAGAGAGAGATTGGATTTGAGGGGTTTGGAGAGGGAGATTTGGGGTTGGAGATTTAGAGAGAGAGATATTAGGGGTTAGGTGTTGAGAGAGAGATACATATTGAGGCATAATAGGGGTTTATATATAGAGAGGGAGAGAGAGAGAATGGGGATTAAAGGTTGAGAGAGAGAGAGAGATTGAGGGTTTGGGTAGGAGAGAGAGAGAGAGAGAGAGAGAGAGAATGGGGGTTAAAGGTTTAGGGAGAGAGGTTGAGAGAGAGAGGGAGGGAGAGAGAGGGAGGGGAGAGAGAGGGAGAGAGATTGGGGTAATTGGTTTAGAGAGACAGAGAGAAAGAGATTTTAAGCGTTAGGTGTTTAGAGAGAGGGAGATAGAAAGAGAGAGAGAGATTTGGGGTTAGGTGTTTAGAGATAGAGAGCGGAAGAGAGGGGATAGATTTGTGGTTGGGGTTTTAGAGAGAGAGAGAGAGATTGGGGGTTATGGGTTTAGTGAGAGAGATACATTATATTGGGTTAGGGGTTTAGAGAGAGATATTGGGGGTTAGGGGTTTAGATAGAGAGAGAGAGATTTTGTGGGTTAGTGTTTAAGGGTTTAAAGAGAGATATTGGGGTGTGAGAGAGAGAGAGAGAGAGAGAGAGAGAGAGAGAGAGAGAGAGAGATGTTTAGGGGTTTAGAGAGAGAGGGATTGGGGTTAGTGGTTTATATAGATATATAGATAGATAATGATGGAGAGATATTGGGTGTTAGGGGTTTAGAGTGTGAGAGAGAGATTGGGTGTCAAGGGTTTAGAGAGAGAGAGATATTAATTTTTAGTTGTTTAGAGAGATAGAGAGAATGGGGGTTAGGGGTTTAGAGAGAGAGAGAAAGAGAGAAAGAGAGAGATTAGGGGTTAGGTATTGAGAGAGAGAGAGAGAGAGAGAGAGAGAGAGAGAGAGAGATTGGGGTTTAGAGAGAGGGAGAGAGATTGGATTTTAAGTGCTTAGAGAGAGAAATATAGAGAGATTGGGGGTTAGGGATTTAGAGAGAGGGTGAGAGAGATATTTGAGGTTAGGGGTTTATAGAGAGAGGGAGATTGGGGGTTAGGGATTTAGAGAGATAGAGAGATATAATAAGGGTTAGGCGGAGAGAGAGAGAGAGAGAGATTTGGGGTTAGGGGTTTAGAGAGAGAGAGAGAGAGAGAGAGAGAGAGAGAGATTTTGGGTTAGGGGTTTAGAGAGAGAGAGAGAGAGAGAGATTTTGGGTGTTAAGGGTTCACAGAGAAAGAGATTGGGGATTAGGGATTTAGAGAGAAATAGAGAGAGTTAGGGGTTAGGTTTTATGGGTTTAGAGAGAGAGGGAGAGAGAGATATTAGGGGTTAAGGGTTAAGAGAGAGAGAAATTGGGGGTTAGGTGTTTAGAGAGAGAGAGAGGTATGGGGGTATGGGTTTAGAGAGAGAGGTATGGGTTTAGAGACAGGGAAAGAGATAGGTATGGGTGTATGGGTTTAGAGAGAGAGAGAGAGAGCAATTTTTAGGTGTTATTATTACATGGGTTAATGTAGTAAAGATAATTTGATTTTGGTGTTATATACATTTCCAAGATTTTAGGACTTACAAATGTTAAAAGTGGTATGATTTATAAGTGTTATGTTCTAAAAGTTAGTGGTTGCAAGTTATATGGGTTGGATGAGAGTGCCTAAAGTAGATAAGGTTTAGAGGAGGTTAAAGTTATAATTACCAAGGAAAGAGATCTAACTCCTAGTTTGCTTGAATAGAGTGTCAACAAAGGGGGGTCCCTCGTTAGACCACTTTAAAAACCTTGTGTATACATAGTCAACCACCCAACTTGGGGTGTACTGGGAAGGATTCTCTGGGAGTTACCTCCCTCCACCTATTACTAGCGCAACAACATCTCAGTTCCCGGCTACAACAAAGGCACATGTGTCAAGATTCCAAGTTAGGAAATTGTTTCCAGGCAATTCCCAAAATGGTCCTTTGAAAACACTCTATACAAGACTTTCAATAGAACTCATATGGCCAACCTCCTAATGCAAACAATATAAAAAAATGTATACAAATTAATATTCATAAGAAAACAAATATTTTCTATAATCTTATTTTTGATTTAAATATTCCAATTAAATTTATATATATAACCATGGAAAAAATTGAAAAACAAATTACCAAAAGTAATAAGATATCAATTTATAATCTAACAAAACTTTAAACTAAGAATGATTAAGTAAAACTCTAACCTATTTCAACAAACTCATAATTATTAACTTGAAATCTAAATTAGTAGAAGTAAATTATGAAAATATCACAATGCTTAGTAAAAATAAACACAAAATTTATTTATCAAGTTAAAAAATATAACAAAACTAGATTTATAATTATTAAAAAAAAATAAAAAATATCTTTATAAAATTAAATATTGCCCAACTATTTTTCCCTTACTCGAGGAAAAATAAACAATAATTTAAAACTAATAAGAGAATATTTAATAAAAAATAAACTTATTACTCACAAAAACTAAAATATTATTAAATATAAATTCTAAACTTAACTATTTGAAATAAAATATAATAAAAGTAAATTTATAATTATTAAAAACAAACATAAGAAAAAAACTAAATATCTTTATAAAATTAAATATTGCCTAACCATTTTTCCGTTACTCCATAAAAAATAAACAATAATTTAAAACTAACAAAAGAATATTTAATAAAAAATGAACTTATCACTAACAAAAACTAAAAAATTATTAAATATAAATTCTAAACCTAATTATTTGAAATAAAATATAACAAAACTAAATATAAATTTTTAAAAACAAACATACGAAAAAACTAAATATCTTTATAAATTTAAATATTTCCCAACCATTTTTCCCTTCATGAAAAATAAACGATAATTTAAAACTAACAAAAGAATATTTAATAAAAATTAACTTATCATTAACCAAAACAAAAAAAATTATTAAATATAAATTCTAAACCTAATTATTTGAAATAAAATAAAACAAAACTAAATTTATAATTATTAAAAACAAACATAGAAAAAAAAAACTAAATATCTTTATATAAATTAAATATTGCCTAACCATTTTTTCCTTCATAAAAAATAAACAATAATTTATAATTTAAAATTAACCAAAAATATATGAACTTATCATTAACAAAAAAAAATAAAAAATTATTAAATATAAATTCTAAACCTAACTATTTAAAATTAAAAAAAAAAAAAACATAATAAAAATAAAATAAGAAAAATAACAAGACACTACACTATCCTATTTCTAAACTCACCTACACCATTTAAACTAAGCTAAATTCTCACATGCTTTTATTTAACCTAACCCTTACATATAAATTCTAAACCTAACTATTTAAAATTAAAAAAAAAAAAACATAATAAAAATAAAATAAGAAAAATAACAAGACACTACACTATCCTATTTCTAAACTCACCTACACCATTTAAACTAAGCTAAATTCTCACATGCTTTTATTTAACCTAACCCTTACATATAAATTCTAAACCTAACTATTTAAAATTAAAAAAAAAAAACATAATAAAAATAAAATAAGAAAAATAACAAGACACTACACTATCCTATTTCTAAACTCACCTACACCATTTAAACTAAGCTAAATTCTCACATGCTTTTATTTAACCTAACCCTTACATTTGGGTTACCATCTACCCACGTTCCAAATTTTAACGTATTCATAGTATATTTTTGCCCATCTCCATAAATGTACTCATTCCTAACTGACGCAAATCACCACTTACCCACGTTCCAAGTTTTAACGTATTCATAGTATATTTTTGCCCATCTCCATAAATGTACTCATTCCTAACTGACGCAAATCACCACGTACCCACGTTCCAAATTTTAACGTATTCATAGTATATTTTTGCCCATCTCCATAAATGTACTCATTCCGAACTGACGCAAATCACGTACTCTATCCTAAAAAAAACACTACTCTATCCTATTTCTAAACTCACCTAAACCTAAACCTTACATTTTGGGTTCCCTTCTACCCACGTTCCAAATTTTAATGTATTCATAGTATATTGCCCATCAACAACATGGTTTATTCCCGTTGATAGGAACTCGATTTCAAAAATTACATGCTATTGGGCCAACCTTCACCCGGTTAAGTAAATTCCCCTGTTTAAAATGCTTCTGAGCAGGTCCTTCCGTTATAATCAATTTAATGACTCAAAAATCATGATTCCTGTTTGAATTTTAACATAGAAACCATTGAAAGATAGAACATGTATGGAAATGATGATCACAACGCAATTATGTTCTGATATGTCCAATGGAAATCACATCTTGACAAATTGAGTCAACAACTCCATGTGCAACAATCAACGAATGAGTGGTATGGCGGCTAATATATTCCTTCTTCAACTCCAGATGAAACTGATATTTTTCCTGTACGAATTGAAGATAATTAAGAGTATCACTATCGTCATAGAATTTGTACAGTAGCAAGATTTGTTAACGATTTTCAAAACTGCCACTCCATAGAATTTGTTGGCTCCATACATCTATGTCCGAACTACTCCAATCCATTATATTTCGATCCGTTTCAGTTTTGACAGTGTTTTGTCGACAATTTTAAAAACCGTCGACATCTATGTCCGAACTACTCATTATTGTTTCGATCCGTTCTAGTTTTGACAGTGTTTTTATCACCAACAAAATTCACTAGATGCCAGTGTAATTTATCCATAGAATTGATTCCGCAACACCAATAAAATATGCGACCCACGGTTAACTAAGCAAGCGTAGTTAGTGTTGTCTTTCTCCATATCCTATAACAATGCAACAAAGAAGTCCATACCCTCTTTTGTGTTGAAACGCATAAGGAACCTTCACCAAAATTGTTTCGATCCGTTTCAGTTTAGCAGTGTTTTTATCCAACAAAACTCACTAGATGCCACAGTGTAATTTATCCATAGAATTGATTCCGCAACACCAATAAAATATCCGACCCACGGTTAACTAAGCAAGCGTAGTTAGTGTTGTCTTTCTCCATATCCTATAACAATGCAACAAAGAAGTCCATACCCTCTTTTGTGTTGAAACGCATAAGGAACCTTCACCAAAATTGTTTCGATCCGTTTCAGTTTAGCAGTGTTTTTATCCAACAAAACTCACTAGATGCCACAGTGTAATTTATCCATAGAATTGATTCCGCAACACCAATAAAATATCCGACCCACGGTTAACTAAGCAAGCGTAGTTAGTGTTGTCTTTCTCCATATCCTCTAACAATGCAACAAAGAAGTCCATGCCCTCTTTTGTGTTGAAACGCATAATGCTTTGCTCAATATGTCTAATTGTCAAACAATAGAAGGAACCTTCACCAAAATCCATATCCAAGCCCTCAAAACGATTTTTTTAACAACAAATTTCTAGGTAGACATTCACTGGCTCTGGATACAGGGCATAATCACCCACCACCACCACTTTCTAACTATTTCCCTCGGTGTATTTTCAAATCTGAGGAGGGACTTAGATGTAATAATTCAAGTTTGCGGCGTAATATTTTGAGATTGGCTGACAGTAATAATCCAACTTCAAGATTTCCTTAAAACAATATCAATCATAAAGTCAACTTTCTCGTCTGAACTAATAACCTTTGATAATTCAAAACTGATATAATTCAACGTAGGTCCTCGTCGTGACAGAAGTATTTTAAATCGAAATGTCGTGCAATACCGTGCACCCACAGATTTCTAACAAAATAATGAAATCTTGAAGCTTGACTTCTGCTGTATTTTCTTAATCATATGTTTACTTGTTCAATTTTGTTGGCGCCCATTTTTACTCAGCTACCAACCTATCTAGCTTTAATGTTGCCCTATATTTTTGTATTAAATTCACTTGCGTTTTCTTCTTTGGTAATCATACTTTCATCCCAAATTTTCCCACCTGTGAAACATAAAGCCCTGTAATCTCATATATTTGCCATGTCAATTGACATATTGCAGTACACCAAAAGTCTTTAAATTTTTAATGAAAGCTTAAGCTTTTTATACCTAACACAAATAAATAAATAGCACTCCACCAAAAGTCTTCTAGACATTGGAGGAAAATTCAAGATTTTTACATCATTGTATTGATGTAGAGTATGGTGTCCCAAACCGAGGTTCTACTAATAAAAAAGAAACTGGGTATCTTAGATAGATATTAAACAAATTTGAGATTGGCTGACAGTAATAATTCAAATTTTTCCGATACGCGTCAGCCTTGTTATTTGAGTTTGGCCGATAGCAGCGATGAAACTCAAAATTCTTCCCGCCAAAGCTTCGTGAAAACATTGTCAAAAATGGATTGCTCCGAAATTGATCTGAGATGTCACAAATGTCGCCAATTAATGCTGCCACCCTGTTTCCATTGGATCTCAAGTAACCTTGCAGCAGGTTGTGAAAAATGCCGATGCGGATACAATATAAAATAAATATAATAACGATATGCTGATAGAATATAAAATAAATGGATTGTGAGTATAATAACGATAATATGCCGATAGAATATAAAATAAATATTTTATTTTAGTTACGGACCTGAAAACCTATTAGTCTGACGTATTGATCTGGTACAAGGATTACCCCACTTCCTTAGATCGATGGAGAAGTAAGGTTCTAAGTTTTTAGTTGGTATGATTCTTCTTAAATAAAACATTGAAATAAATCATAAGAAAAAAAAAGTGAGGTTCTAAGTTTTTAGTTGGTATGATTCTTCTTAAATAAAACACTGAAAATTTTTACTCCTTAAAATTTTTATGAAGATTGATCATAATCAACTTTTAAATGAAAACAAGTGAACAATATCATATCATATAATGTTATAAAATAAATTGAATTAAATAAAATGTAAACATTTTGAAATTTAGAATAGACAAAAACAAAAAAAAATAATTTCTCTAAAAAAATAGTCCAGATTAAAAAATAATAATAAAAATCAAACAAAGAATTTTACCATCAACTTGATGAAAATTTAACAATTGAAATGAAAAAATAATAATAATATCCTATAAAATAATATGATAACAAAGATTCTAATTAAATATAGTTTTATTTCACAAAATTTTGTATTCTTTCTCTTTGTCTGTGATATTCATTGTTCTTCTAACTTTCTTTACCCTTTCATTTTGCATATTCTTTTTGTAGCTGAAGATTGAATTTCTTGAAGCTCCCCTAGAGTAGGGGTGGGTTTCCTTGCAAAAAAAACAACAATTTTTTTCCCTGAATTGCTATAAAATGGTGTGTAAATTTGTTTTAAAAAAAATAAAAAAAATCAGAATTCATAATCTACCTCAATCTTTGTTTTGCACCATTATTATTTTTTATTTAACATATACTAAATCTATTTTCTTTAATAAACATGGGAGGAAATCTTTCTTCAAAGTTCTATGAAATATTCTGCAAGCCAATTGGCAAAAACAACCCATATGGGAATAGTTATGAGGACGGTCAATGGGGAAAAACAACCCATTAATCTAAGTCAACTATTTAAATTTAATCTAGGTCAACTATTTATATGAAAAGCCCAAACACTTGTTACATGAAATGCAGAGTCTCGTCTGATAATTGTTTTCGTTGCTTCCTGCCATTACATGAAATGCAGAGTCTCGTTTGATAAATATTAAACCCTAGAGATGTTATTATTATCATCATTGTAAAATTCTATGTTAAACCCTAGAGATCAATGATGACGTGAGCTGTACTCGATGTTGTGGTTTCAGATTGGGTGGTTGGATGTCTTGGGTCAAATCGACTGCAGGCTTTTGTCTGAGGATACCCAGTACAGAGTGGTGTATGTGCTTAAATTTACAGAGCGTTCCTATGGCTGGAGTGCATTGCCATTTAATTTTTTGGTTACAGGACGTGACGGACAAGAAACGGTATTGAGCTGGGTTTTCAAGGAAAGGTAAAGGGCACATAGAGATCCAAATGACAAAGATGATGAATTAGAAGAGTTCGATGAACATGAAGACGAAGAACATGAATTAGAAGAGTTCGATGAAGACAAAGACGATCACCTGGTTTGAAATCTAGAGAGCAAATGACGAGACATTGATCCTTCTGACATGGTGTGTAAATTTAGTATGAGAGAAGTGGATTTGAATAGTGCAAACCCGTCTAGAGGGAGTAAGGATTGAACCCATTAATAGCAGTGTTGGTGTTTAATAGCAGTGTTATTGCTTCTTTAGTTTTGTTAATCTGAAGTTTTTAATAGAGAATTAAAGTCAATTTTCATTTCGAGATTCCTATCCCAAGTTATAACCTTTTTTCCAAGGTCACCTGTTTATGACTGAGATTTGGAAGAGGCAGAAACCCTAAACTTAGCTTCCCCCTGTACGATTTTTTGACCTTGAAACCTTGCTAAAATGTATTTATAGCAAAAGTGCTACGATGACTGGTTTTTGCTATATCAAGCCCTAGCATCGCAAGTGCAACAAGTGTCATACATGCCATACCATGCCTTCTTTCACGCTAGCTCTGATACCATGTTATTTTTGCAGAATTTACTTCAATCTGATCTAGGATCTTAACTGAGAGAACAACATGTACAGCATATCTACAACATATTAATCATGGACACAATAATGCAATTCCAGGAGAGCGAACTTGTACGGCGTTCCACATGTCACTGGTTCAATTTCGGCCTCTAAAAAAGTTACCTGAGAAATTAGAGTTCGTGAACTACCTGTCACTTTTTACAAAATTTCATTTGGAGCTTCCTAGCCCAAGTTATGACCTTTTTCCCAAGGTCACCTGATTTTGACTCAGATCTGGAAGAGGCAGAAACCCTATATTGTACAGATCATAAATCACAAAGTACAACGAATTAGAGGTTTTCCTTTGGACACAAGGTACATGGGGATCTGATATTCGACTTGTAAAAGTTTTCGATCCGAAAACTTTTCCAAAATGGATTTATAGCGAAAGTTCTATGATGACTGGTTTTTGCTATATCAAGCCCTAGCATCGTAAGTGCAACAAGTGTCATACATGCCATATCATGCCTTCTTTCAGGCTAGCTCTGACACCATGTTGAATTTTCAGAATTTACTTCAATCTGATCTAGGATCTTAACTGAGAGAACAACATGTACAACAAATCTACAGCATATCAATCATGGATACAATAATGCAAGCATACAAGAGACACAGAGTTTACTTGTGGAAAACCATAAAGGTGAAAAACCCCAATAAATTCCTCAGAGATAGATAGAGCAATGATACAACAAGAATACAAGAGATAGTCTTCTCCTAGCAGCAGAGCCTCCTCCTCCACAAGTGCGCCACTCTCCCAAGTGTGAGTGAGATAATAGAATGTGTAAAATGAGAGAGACACACTCTCTATTTATACACTAACTTGACTTGACCTTTACTCAACTAGGTCGGCCTCAACTTAACCACTTAACATAATGTTGACTGGGTTGACCCCCACTAGGGTGGCCTAATAACCCTTTGACCCACATGGCCGACCCCCAATAGGGTGGTCTAATAACCCTTTGACCCACACGACTTATACAGGGCCGACCCCCAATAGGGTGGTCTAATAACCCTTTGACCCACATGACTTATACAGGGCCGACCCCAACAAGGTGGTCTAATAACCCATCAAGTATAAGTTACGACACTTACAATATAAATGATGACACTTCCGTATAGAGGAATAATAACATCTCTATAGGAATACAATATGCATATATGTGAAATACATTCCGAAGTTACATATACATCAACAAAATTGAGCAATCAATGCATGAATTGACTGATGGAATCCTAGAAGTGTGTAGTAGGGCACATTAGTATCCATATGATGAAAACAAGGTGCACTAGGTAGGTAGATTAGAATGAACTCTCACGAGCTTCATAGTGAAACTGAGCATTGGACAACCCCTAAAACACCTTGGGATGAAAGGATTTTCCATCTATGGGTATCTATGAGCGTGGAAGATGAAAATCTCTTTCTCTTAGAATGCTCAACTTTCACCCACATTAGATCTCAGTTCCAAAATCTTTTCTCCGACACTAACCTTTCTAACCTTCTCGATCCCCAAAACTATAGCAAGCTAGGCTCACTCCTCTTTAAGCATTTTGAGCATAGAAATAATATTTTAAAGAGAACCAAATAATCTATATCTTCTTAAGGTCGAATAGACTAGGATTTGTCTCGGTGGCTGTTAAGAACGAGGAGGAGAAATCCATGATTGCTCTATGTGTGATAGAAAAGCAAAATCTATGGCATATTGACAGTGGGTGTTCAAAATATCTGACATGAGACCCAATTAAATTCATAGTCCTAAGAAAAGATAATAAGGGTAGAGTCATGTTTGGAGATAATATGTCTTCCAAAATAATTGGCAAAGGTACAACCACTATCAATAACAAGATAAAAGCTGAAAATGTGTTGCTAGTAGAAGACCTAAAGCCTAATCTTATTAGTGTAAGTCAAACTTGTGACCAAGGGGACATCTGCACTTTTGAATATGAGATATGTGAAATCAGAAAAAAGGACTCAGGAATACTTGTTGGGACTACTGTAAGAAATTCAAGTAATGTGTACATCCTAGAAAATGAAGATCAATGCTACATGAGTATGATTGATGAAAGTTGGTTATGTCACAGAAGGATGGGACATTTAAATTTTGATAATCTTGTCAAGGTAAGTAATAAGGAGGCTGTGAGAGATTTGTCAAAAATTGCTAAACCTTTGAACGTAGTTTGTAAACATTGTCAGCATGGGAAGCAAACTAAAGATAGCTTCAGGTCAAAAGAACATGTGACCTCACATCCTTTGGAAATAGTTCACATTGATCTTTGTGGACCAACAAGGACTAAATATTGCAAAGAGAGTATTATTTTATGTTACTCATTGATGATTACACAAGGATGACTTGGGTAAAATTTATTAAGGAAAAAATTAGAAGCCTTTGAAAAGTTCAAAATTTTCAAAGCAATGGTGGAAAATGAGACAAACCAAGAAATCAAATGTCTTAGGTCAGATAATGGAGATGAATTCACTTCAAATGTATTCAATGAATTTTGTGAAATCCATGGGATTAAAAGACAATTTTCACCTTAAAATACGCTTCAACAAAATGGCATGGTGGAAAGGAAAAATAGGACAGTCCAAGAAGCTTCCAGAACCATGCCAAATGAAGCAAAACTTCCTGATATATATTAGAGAGAAGAAGTATACACAGCTGTCTACATACTTAATAGAGGACAACTTAGAGTGAATAATGACAAGACTCCCTATGAACTATGGTATGGAATACCTGCATCAGTCAAGTATTTCAGAGTGTTTGGAAGCAAGTGCTACATAAAGAGGAATGAAGATGATCTTGGCAAGTTTGATTCTAGAACTGATGAAGGAATATTTTTGGGATATTCCTCCAAGAAGGCTTATCAATGTTACAATCAAAGATTACACAAAAATATAGAGAGTGCAGATGTAAGAGTGGATGACATGAAGCCAAGAAGAATAAGACGCAAAGATGAATATGCAAGAATAAACAATGAAGAAGAAGTCTTGCTAAAAGAAGGAAATACTCATTCACCCGCCCTCTCATTATTGTTGGATAATCCAACAAGGTGGTGGAACCATTTAAGGAACCTTGAACAAAATTCATGGAAAATTATCATTTTAGTGATGGAACCATGAAGAATGTTTAAGGAACCATTGACAATTTTGATGGAATTGTGAACAATGCGAGTGGAACCATGTACAATGCATACAAAACCACGTATATTTAAGGACCCTTGAACAACATTGGAAAAACCATGAATATCATAAGGATTATGTATGTACCATGAACCATTTGGTGAGTAATGCATACATGGTCATGAAGTGGTGGCATCATGAGAAATGCATATGGAACCTTGAAAAAAATTAGTGTTGATGAAACCATGAACATATTTGGTGGCATAATCTTGGACATTTGATTGTTGAATGGAACCATGAGCATTGTTGGTGGAATCGTGAGCTCTATTTATTGGATCATGAGCATTGTTGGAAGAACCATGAACATGAACTAGTTCCAAGGTACACCAGGGGGGCTGATTAATGCCACCAATTGTGTCAGGAGCCGAATTCGAATATTTGGGGAGGACCGAGTCTTCAATGCGCCACTAGGAGTGAGTTGTCCTGCTATTTTGACAATAGCACGGCTATCGAATTAAAATTTGTGCTGGTGTAGCACGTGAATTGTTTAGATAACCTAAACTATAGCATAGGTCAACTGTGTATTACCCACACTACACTTTGTTTTGATTGTTCCTTGGCACTTATGGACTCATGCTTTGTTTTGGATCTGTTGAGGATGCCTATGGTGAGATGCAGTCTTTATGTTGATGACGCCTTATTGGATGAATCACCGAAATGTTGCATGTGAGTGATTTTTAGGCATTAACAACCTCGGATCCAAAGTTTCCCCAATAAACATGGGGATTTTGAAGCTTGAGATCAACGATGTGGCAATAAAAATTTTGTCAGCGTTTGGGGCATAATTCCTAGGGGTTGGTACTTCATTCATAGATTAGTATTTGGGCATGTAGGGGGCCATGACTTGCCAATAGATTCGCCAAGACTTCACAAGGATTTATAATTTAGTGAAATATTTGCCAAGATTTTATAATTTAGTGAATGATTCGCCAAGATTTTACAAGATTATATAATTCAATGAGATATTTTACAATATATATATATATATACACACACACATAATATAACATTGATAAAATAGCCTTGATATTTTCTTATATATCATGGGGATTCACCCATTTATTATACATAGAAATTTAGGGGGGGTTCTTAAAAAATTTCCTGAACCACAATGAATTTTTATGGAACCATGGAAAGTTTTGATGTAATTACAAACTATGCTAGGCAGCTCCCATTCGCCATTGATTTCCATAAATGGTAGATGATAGGGTCTCTTTCTCCTTCTATCGATAATGGAAATTGAAGTCGAAGTTACATTCATATATATTTTATGGGTTGAATCTTGTTTTGCAAGTTTCTTAATGTCCACACGAGAAGGGAAGTTGATATTTACTATCAGGTCTTATAGTGACCCATTTGCATCTAAGAGAGTTCTAAATACCATCACCTTAGATCCAAAGTTTCCCTAAGAAACATGGGGATTTTGAATCTTGCGATCGACGATGTGGAAATAAAATATTCGTGGGTGTTTGGGGCATAATGCATGGGGTTTGGGACTTCATTCATAGTTGGATATTTGGGCATGTAGGGGGCCATGAATGGCTAAGAGATTCACCAAGACTTCACAAGGTCTTATAATTTAGTGAAAGATTCACCAAAATTTTACAAGGTTTTATAATTTAGTGAATGATTTGCTAAGATTTTACAAGATTATATAATTCAATGAGATATTTGCCAAAAACTTATATATACATAATAAAACATTGATAAAATAGCCTTCATATTTTCCTATATATCATGGGGATTTTCCCATTTATTATACATAGAAATTTAGGGAGGGTTCTTAAAATTTTCCCTGAACCACAATGAATGTTTATGGAACCATGGAAATTTTTGATGTAATTACAAACAATACGAGTGGAACCGTGTACAATGATTACAAAACCAAAAGCAATTGAGGAAAGTTGAATAATGTCAATGGAACTTTGAATTTGGTGGTGGAATCATCTATAGCAAGTTAGAGTTGATGAGACCATGTACATATTTGGTGGTGGAATGATGGACATTTGGTGGTTAAATATTGAACAAATTTATTGGAACCATGAGCATTTTTGGTGGAACCATGAGATCTATTCATGGAACCATGATCATTAGTGGTGGAACCATACAAGGTACGTTAAACCAAATTCATGGAAAATGAGCATTTTAAGGGTGGAACAATTATGAATGTTTATGGAACCATGGACAATTTTGATGGAACTGTGAACAATCTAGGTGAAACCTGTACAATGTGTACACAACCATGTGCAATTAAGGAACCTTGAACAATGTTCGTATGCTTAATTCCAATCCAAAATGCAAGTACAAATATTTAAGAATATCAAATCATACAACCAAGTTAAATGTGAAACAAATGCAATTGTGGGTGCATGTGTGGGATGGTTTTGCTAACAATGGGATGTTAAATATGTGTGCGTGAAAAGCCTTAATGACCTAGCGATCTTCCACTCAAATAGAAAATGCCTTCCAAAATTTATTGTTCCAAATGGTCATAAATCCACTGGGTATAGCTAGTGAATGCGTGAAATGATTAGTTACAATGAAGGGCATTGGGAGTAGTACCAATGGCCAACAAAATATAATATAGGTACCGTCGCTTCCCATGATAGTAACCTATAAGGTATATGCCCTAAAATTTGGACACTAAATTACCTCCTTCAAGTATGGGGATGAGGTTATCCCTGGCTCTGTGAGATATCTCCTCCAAATAAAGGTGGTTGGATCCTTCCTTAGAGAACATAAACAACCTCACCTTGGGTTTAACCTTCTCTTGCACGACGCCTCAATCCCCATGCATTCTTGAACACTTGATGGTGGATTATTTTATAAAGTTCCTAATTAGACAACCTACTATGTTTGAAAATGACAAACAACCAAGGGGAATTATTTGGATGCCTAGCCCAAAGGTCCTACTTATCTACTAAATTATTTTGTGACCCTTGTAGGGAAATTTAGTGAGATGATTAGAATAATATTGATGTGTGTTTTAAATTATTTATTCTTAAAAAAAAAACGATTTATCAAGATTTAGCAAGGACAACAACAACTACTGCAAGAGTTATATTTATACCATCCAAATCAAATCAACCAATCTATACAATATTTAAAATATTCATGACCTAAAAAGAAGAGTTATCTACAAATAAATTAATGACACCTTGTTTTTTTACATATAATATCATTGCATCTAAGAAATATATCTTTGTTCCCTTTCACCACACAGGTCTTCTTAATTATAATCCCTTGACTCTAGTCTACTCTCTTGTTATTGTGTCAAGAGATAGCTAGCTTTAAGGTGACTATCCCAACTCCAACACGAAAAAATGCATTGACTAGATTTTAACATTAGGCAGAAGTGATGTTCCATGAAATACAATGATATATGATGTTTATGAATTAATATAATTTATTCCATGTCCTCATGAATAATCTCTAAATACAATGTGTGTTAAGCATGAGTGACAAATCATATAGATAAAATCTCATCTAACATCATTGAATCAAAATGTACAATAGATATGCATGTCTATGTACACTAATAATGAGAATATTACTAATCATGTACACCATATACATGTTATCATTATAAAACATTCATATCTCTTTCATAAATAAGAAGGAAGAACCTTCAATAAAGTTATCATACATCAAAAAATGCAAGGAGACTTTGAAATCCTCACATCATCAAGTTCATAAGTCAAGCAAAGATGCCTTTATGGTTATGAATCAAATACTTAATTCAAGGAAGAGATCAAGCACCAAGTTATAATAATTATGTGCAATTCATGCAATAGGGTTAGTGCATTGAATCCATTAAAGAAGTTCACGTTTTACCATACATTTGAATCTTTAAGAAAAATAGTTTTGCTAATGCATGTGATTAATAAGCCATTTATTGAAGTATTTTTTGGGTTGGTCATTCATAATGTCAAAGGACAATACCATAATCAAATCATCATATTAAGGATATTTTGGCAATATATTTGTAGGCAATAGGAACTTTGAAAGAACAATCTGTGCCAATGCGTATAAAATCTAAATGGATCTCATGTGTCATTAAACTTAGCTCTTCATCCAAAGAAAATATAAAACAAGCATTCACATACAACAACAACATGAGTGATAAAAAAAAGTGCATCCAATGATTCTATAAGTTTAGTAAGAATTATACTTAGTCATGGTACATTTGTCATACCTTGAGGGCGACTATTGGTAGAAAAAATCCACGTGCATAAAACAATATTAAGTTAGGGAATGGGATATGGGGCACATTTGAACACATGTAGTATATTCCATACTCATCATTGCATGCAAATAATCTATGACCTAAGGCAAGATGCGAACAAGATATGGTTGAAAAGCTTCAATTGCATTGTCTATTGTATATGGAATAATGAAAAAATGTGACAAAATATAAAAATTGTTTTATCATAGATGTGTACTTTGTTCTCATCCTATCAATAAAAACAAATTTATTAATCCAATAAATAAGAGAAACATATTTTTGATTAAAAAGTATATTTGAAAGTAAAATTGTTTAATCATAGATGTTTACTTTGTTCTTATTCTATTAATACAAAAAAATTATTAATCAAACAAATAAGAGAAACATATAATTTCATAATTCATCTCATGGTTGTTTGCAAATAATGCACTTACTTTATGACTTCGAGAAGGACTTATGCTTAATAAAGGAGGAATGATTGTAATAAGAAAGAACAAGAAATGATGAGAGGAAATGAATAAATCACATCAAATTATATATAATGGGAAGATAGAATGAAGAACGATTATAGCATATTGGAAAAGGAAAATGGTTCTAGAAATGAAAAAAAAATTGTTGATTTTATAATTATTTTTAGATATTGATAATTACTACCTTATGATATAACATATATCATAGAATAAACAAACAGTAAAAATATCAACCACATATGCAATATGATCGCATAAAATCTACATCCTTCTTATCACTTCGTTGTAAAAGAGAGATGGATCAATTTATCGCTGGGTATATTTCAAGTTCACGAATTTTACTTTATAGTGAATGACGTGAAAGGACACATCCCTTTGTTGTTGGATGAAATTTCATTTCATAATAACTATTATTAATGTCTTTAAATAATATTTATTTTGTTGGTCTGACTTGTGAGGATACCTCATGAAGCTATAAACACTAACAAAAAGTAATCAAGTGTAACGATCTAGTATCCATGATAGACTTTTGGGATTTGGGGAATTTTTTTTCTTTTAACAAGTATAAATCCCAAGGAGATATTTTATTCATAAAAAATGGTTTCCTGCACAAGGATGTGACACTAAGCAGGCTGGTTTCCCAATAAACCAAAAGTTAAGTGTTCAAGGATTACTGAATCATTATAATCAAGGTACTTTCCCATCAAATGTATAAGAGTCAATTTAACTTATGGTTCATCATATAATGGTATAAGACGAAGGTCATACATTTCAATACAATACTTATAATTCTACTAGTTCACTTACCATTTGAGTCCTTAATTTTTAACCATAACTTAATCCTCCTCAAGTACAGTCAATGACATAAGGTTATTTCAATAATTTATTTATTCATTCAAGCACTAGGTATATTGTAGTATGAGTATTCTAACTCTTTTAAAAACACATCAACACTTAAAAGTATAAAATAGACTTCCTAGGTAACTACTATAACCAAGAGTGTAATCTTGTTATACATAAGAACACATCCTTCTATAATTACATCTACTATACTTCTAAATACTAGGGCTATATATCAATGCTTAACCATTCAATAAGAAATTTGTCTTCGATCTATAATATTATTTTATGTCGCATTCTCATTAAAACAGAAAGAGCTCTTCTTTCTTACATTATGTACTTTATATTAGTAATGTGTTTATTATAAACTTGAGGTCAACTATCTGAATTAAATTCCATGAAAGGAATATCTATTATCCGCATCATATAGAGAGAGAGAGTTATGACAATAAGCTCATTATATGAAAATGTAAGGATTGCACTATGAAGATATGCGTAATGAAACATTCCTTTAAGGAATATATGAGGCCTTATACTAGCTTGTAGTCGAATGTTTATACCATAGATTTATTAGGCCTCCAGATGATATTGTCTATATCAATAATAAATGTAAGCTATTACTAACATAATCCAATTACTTACAGCATAAAAAATATAGTAAGTTTTAAACATTACCATTATACTTACAACCATTAATGCACATCAACTTCATATGATTTACCACTAGATAATGTATTAACACAATCAAGTTAACAATATACACATACGAAATAACTCATGGAAGAATGCTCAAAACACAATCGTCATTGTACATCAAATTTCACATGATCAACAACTAATACTTTTGTAACACATTTATGACAAGATGATCATTTTAATTCAAACTATAAATCCGATGAATGATATATACATAATGAGTGTAGATCACTTATCTTGTTCAAGGTAAACTTATGAGACTGAAGGCTTGAATTCAATGTTCCACCCAACCAATTGGCTCTTTGTCCAGCATATGTTCCTTCCACGGAGAGGCCACCTCCGAGCTAGGAAACAAATCCACTAGTGTAGGGACCGCCATTTGTGGGGTCATCCCTAAATATTAATAATAAAACTTATCAACACAATATAAAAGCATATTCAAACTTATCCATGACAAAAAACTAACTTACAAAAAAAAAAAAACTTTTGCAAATACCATAGAACCATAAACGTGTCAATCCATCGATCGATCTCACTGTTGAAGGAATAGTCGTCATCAACCGATCCAGCTTGCTCTTTTTCCGTCCGCTTCACTCGTTGAATCCCTCCAACAAAGATCATTTAAGCATAGGTGAAGCAATCGTTAGATTCTCCACCCAACCATAGGATTATGCAATCAGTTGCATAGCCACCCCCGAGCTTCGGGGTCATAGAGCTCACACACAAACCTAGAGAACTATAAGTGGGATCCCCCCCCCCCAAGATCTCTTTCCAAACTCCAATAGCAACAAATCAATGTCTTACACACATTATGATAACCATCCAGCCATAGGGTCCCTTTCCCCTTCCTCATGCCTTCCCTAAATAAGAAAATTCATTGCGACACATGTCACTTCATGCAAAAATGCCTAATTTTTAATTATTCAATTACAATTTATATCACCCAACCACGTGTTAGATTTCTAAGAGAGTGCACCTACCTTAATAGATTTACTCAAGTCTGCCCCCTTGATGTTCAATCTAGTTTCTATTTTTGTGGATGCAAGTGATGTTAACTAAATGCTCAAGTTTAATTTAGATGTTTAATGCATAATGTTCATCAATTGTTTTTGTCTATGGTCTAGGTACCACACCGTTGGCTCCATCCATCCATTATTTGATTTCGTCGATATGGTACCACACTGTCAGGTGCATTCATCCATCATTTTTCGTTTATCGACAAGGTACCACGTCGTCGGGTCCTTCCGTCGATACTTCTTCATTGCATCTGATTTGCGGGAACTTCATGCAGGGATTTAGGATCCGTTACCTTCAATCCTCTGTCTACACGCTATTGGAGACTAAAGGCGCTGAGGAGTAAGTTTGCTCTTACTTCATGCCCCCCAACTCGTACATGACAAACTCTGTCTTGTTCCACTTCGCACGACTTCATGCTTCCCCGAGTAAGTGGATATGTGCTTTTTAACTCGTGCATGGAATTCTGTAGGAAGTCGACACCGTCGTTGTTCTTCCATGAGTGATTTATTTGTACTCTACGACCCCTTTATTTCCCTTGTGAGTCCATCGGTGATCCGTTTCACCTGTCGCTACACACATGCTCAATAGTACACATTAATAACTCTACTCTCATTTATCATAATTTATTCATAATCGTTGTAATTCATTTCATAAAATGCTAATCGTTACACAATCATAATTTACTCATAACATCATATATTTCGTCATTTTGATAATCATAAAGAAAACCATGCATTTCTTTCATTTACATCTTATCCTTCATAACATAGCTAATCATTAAGAAACATATTCATGTATACACATCATATATTCCTTTGAACAACTAATCATTCAACACACATGCATTTATTCATCAAATTCAGATAAAGTCTTCATTTCCACAATTGCCATTCAATTCATTGTTTTCTTTCGTCAATTGTCGTCATGCACATCATCAGGTGTTTCTAAATTATTAAGACACATCCAAACTCAAAGGGCCACTTTATTGAAATCTATTCATCCAGGTCACTCGACGTGTGCTTCCAAAGTCTTCAGGCATTCTAGGGGAATTACATACTGTTACACCAAAATGTCATCACCCTTGTTCAAGTGTCACAAGTGTTGCAAGTGTTGTTATCATGACCTAGTGTCGTCGCCATGACCATTGTGCAAATTTCGTTGTCAGGACCTAGAGTCATCATCATGACCATTATGTAAACTCTTTGCTCTGGCCCCTAAATTCACATTGGGCTAAAACACATTCAAACTGAAGGTTATCCCTGCCCGGTTGACCCTGTTTGAGTAGGATGGTGCACTTCTCCTTCATCTGGGGTGCGTCGGTGCAATTCTTGTTCATCTAGGGTGAGCCACTAGCGCCCTTTGTCCTCCTACAGGGTGTTCCTGACCCTCTCTGGCACTCTGTCTGCTCTAGCAGGGTGCATCGGGGTTAGTTAGAGGCTATTTTGGGGAGTCTCGAGGTATTTTTAGAGGTTTTTTGAGGTGGAGAACTATCCCTAGACTTTAGGAGAGGTGGAATTTCGGTTCCTAACCTGATGGGAGGATCCCTTAACCATCCCCCCTAATCCTCAACCTACACTGTCTCTTTAGCCCTATATAAACACCCCCTCTCTCCATGGGAAGGGGAGGAAGGTCTATAGTATACTTATGCTGATAGAATCCATATTGGTGATCCCTAATCATCTTGGGAAGCTTGTACCATCTTGGAGGTTTGGCTGGACATGTTGGATGGGGGATGCGATGTTAAGGCTTTCGCTGTATCTTTCTCCTTTCTATGTAACTCCTTCTTTTACAGTTAATACAATCTCTTTCCATAAATGTTGTCTCAATGATAATATTTAGAGTTTTCTCCCTTAACCGTTAACTTAGGTCAATCATATGAAATGTATAATTTCATTGCTTGTTGGTTCCTATGTGCTCAACAGGGTCTTGTAGCTTGGGATCTGACGATACTAGGGCATTGGATCAACAAAGAGCAAAGGGATCTGCAAATATGAGGTAAACGATCTATCTATCTGTTCTCACTTCTATTTGATCTAGGAAAGTAGGTTATGTTCTGTCTGATTTGTTCTAGATTCACATTGAACTACAGAGATCATGCCTTAAGTCCACTTTCGGCAGATTGTCCGGTAACACATACACCCCCTCTTATATAGAACTTTGTCCCAAAGTTAATTTTTTTTCTCGTAATTTCGATGCTAGGATTTACTTTACTTTCCTATTTTCATCTTCTTGTCATTCTCTTCTATTTTCTCAAACAATCATGGCCATAAGCACTAGTGGTTCTAATCATTAGTTTTATGTTTCATTCAACATGGTTCCAATACACCCTCAGGAACTCCATCGTAATTTTGTGTAATGCAAATCCAATAATATATTCAATAGTTGTCAACTAGATTTCCTAATCTCCTATTCATCCATGAAGATTGATTATGTAATGTCCAAAAAATAGCAAAAATTTAAAATTTTTCCTACCTGCAATAGTCGTTAATTTACAGTAGAAAGATTCATACATTAAATCTAATATCATTAAAACATCCATACTTGCACGAAACAAATGTAAGCCTAAGAATTTTATTTAACATGATCTCTTCAATGTGTGAGTTTAGAACTGCGAAAGCGATGTGGAAAAAAAATGATGGCATGTTTTTGTTACGATTGTAAATGCTAGTGCAAAGGTGGAAATAACACTCTTTACTGTTTTAAGAATGATGTGATTGAAATGTGAATGTTTCATGAGCTCCTTTGATGGTGGTATGTTATTCTCATGGTGGGTGCTGTAGCACTCTAGGAAAGGTAATTACATACCTCAGCAAGGTTGCCGAAAGGTATGGGTAATATTAGTGGTTGTTGGACTTACTTAGCGTATTGCTAATGTCACCCCTTACTTCTGTGGTTCCAGGTGTATCTAATCTGAATGTGCTATCCCTAAAGGGTTGGCCCATACTTTTACTATTGGCTGCATTTTACTAGGGTGAATGATAATTATTAAATAATGGGTATCCCATTTCCATGGGAGTTCACAACATAATTGTTCCCAAGGTGAGGTTCCCGACTATGAGCCTTTTGTAAATTAAACAAGGGTGGATTGAGTCCACAACTCCACTATAGCCTTTTGTAATTTAAAAAAATGTGGGTTGAGTCCACGACTCCACTATAGCCTTTGTACAAAGAATCGAACCTCCACTATGACAAGGTTAGTGTGGCAATAACTGCACCTTAAATGCGAAGTGGGAGACAGATTGTCATCGAGGGTTTGGTAGCATTTGGGGTTTTTTCCTTAGTCTGGTTTGCAACTTGTTATTAGTCTTGCTAGTTATGCACTTCATTCGTAAGGTGGCTATGTGGGTGCCCTGACCCGAGCAATGCTCGTGGTCAGTTCACTTAGTGTCTGTGGAGATCGACTGTGGCGTGAATGTCATACTTCTAATAGGTAACAACAACTCCATGCTGTGGTATTTTGACCTTCCTTCTTTTGATTTGAAATCACAGGGTTGACTAACTGGTAGTTCTGGTGGTAATGGCAGGTGATAAAGGCTTTGGTATGGGAGCTGCGATGGTTCATGGTGCTGTAGGCATGGCTAGGGTATTGGTAAGTCCAGCTTACCCACTCGTTACCCTACCTCTCGCACCTCTGGTGATGTGTGTATGCGTCTTGTCCTGGTTTAGAAAGGAGACTCCCGTAAGCCATTGGCTTTACTGAATCACTTTAGGAAGTCTGTTGGTTGCTTATTGGCTGAACCCGAGAAATGTGGGGTTTCAATTGTAATTTAAAGCTGGATACGCAACTGGACTGTGATGTAAGAATTGTTTATGAATTCGGGTCTATTTTGTTGCTCGGCATCTCTAATGTCTGAACAATGTAAATGCTATTTTGTTTCTTGAAAAGAGGACATGACTCTTATCTGGGATATATGGTTGTAATGGGTTTCAAATGGTAAAATTTCTATTCGTTTCCTATGTGAGTACAAAACTCTAAGTCTGCACTGGTTCAATTCTAATACCATGGAGTTCCTGGGTAATTTATAAATGTTGTGCAAAATGTCTTAAATGATAAGAGGTCTTTGGCACCTTCAGTTTGGAAACGTAACTACTCTTCATGTGTTGGTTTCATTGTTTTTGCTTGCTGATTGGGTTGAATAATGCTATGATGCTTCTGTGTATACGATGTGTTGCTTATGGAAACATAGGAGCTCGAATGAGGTTCTCTGTGCCTCTGTTTCTGTAACGTGGTTAGGCTTTGAGTAAGATGGTCTTGATTTACTTACTTCCTGCGTTGATAGAATGAATACTTTGTATGGAGAGGGTTTCAAAGACCGTACTCAGCGTTTTGTTTTGATTGGCGCCCATGGATCCTGTAGGAAATACTTACAAGATTTTGGGTGTGAGAAAGCCATGGGATTCGACCCTTGACCTCTGTTTTTCGATAAGCGTCTGCGTTTGTAACTTTCTAGCACTTCTAATCACCGTCGATTTGTACTGCATATTCGTTGGTATTAATTCTTGATTTGATAGAGTACTAGGGTCTGTGTATTTGTAAAAGTTCTATGTTTCCTTGATGTAATAGGATGATGATTGGTAGCGATATCTAAGTATGATGCGTGTTTTTCATTTGGAAAAGAAAAGTGTGTATGAGTATGTAACGACCTCTGTCCTATCTAATGTCTTCGTTTTAAATGTGGAATATGTATAGTTTCTAAAAAGGAAGGAAGAAATTGTTTGGATCGGTAATGGATATATATATATGTATATCAGTCTTTGTTTTGTAATTGGAACATATAGGATACCTACCAGGAATGATGACTGTGTTTTTGTTATGGTTTGTATAACTGGGTTTTCGAATTGTTTAACATAGTGACTATCGTTTTCTACTAAAATAATTTTGATTTCAGTGGTTAGATAAACATGCTACATGTCTGATCAAAAAAATCTATTGACAGATAAGAGACAAAATGTAAATGGATTTGACGAATTAAAACAACACTTAACAATCCCCAAACTTGGAATGCATTTGACTAGCAAAGGCTAGCTGGTTAGACCTGCTAGGCAATGCCTTGGAATTTTGGGCAATTCTTAAATTGAGAATTGATATATGGAAAAATACTATTTTAACATTTCATTTAGAAAATAAATAAATTGATTTGAAATCCTTAGAAGATTTTCATACCTTCTTATTCCTGTGGCTTGCACCTGTGGTTAATGACCTGTACACTCAGCCAACTAGTTAATAAAAGACGGTTGAACCTTTATTTGACTTGATAATTGATCTTGGGATTGATGAATTTGGGACTGCCACGTTCCTCCCAACCATGATTCTACAACCGTTCCCGGTTCAGTATGAATCCCCCCGAGCTGGTTCTAACATGCAAACTGAGAGATAGAGGCCCTAGATGTGTAGCTGGTTCAAATCTGGAAAAATTGAGGTGGGAAAGGTTCACTTCTTGGAACAGAGAGTTTCTCTTGACATCATAATATCAAAAGGAAAAGATTCCCCAAACTTTGGGATCTGTTCTCCTTAAGTAGGACAATCTTGAATTAGGGCAGTTGGAATGACTGGTTTCTTTAAAATAATTTAAATTATAAAAGAGTATTTGTTTACTTAATTGCTAGTTATTTTTGGAACTAGGACTTCTCAAGTTTATTTGATTAAAGTGTTTTTTATCTTTAATCTTTTTATAATAATAATAAAAATTACAATACCATCTAAATATTAATAAATAATATTTAGTAAGTGGCAGCCCACTTATGCATAAATATATATATATATAAAAGAGTAAACATTTTATAAAAGAATATATAATTAATAACAATATTATTATTGAAAGATCCTAATAATAATATTTAGCTTTGTGGCCTTTAAACATTTTGTTCACATGATGTCTATTTTAATTCTTTTTAAGGAAAGGGTCCACTTCTTTGGACAGTTTTGGTAAGCTGATAAAGGCACCTCTAGTCTCTCCCTTTGCATGTCAGATTCCCTCATTTTAACATGGTAGTTCTCGCAGTATTTGATGATAATAAGATTTATTTAATCAAGTCAAATAGTTCTGATAAAACCCATAAGTGTTATTCAGAGTCCTCCCGACTCAACACTTGAGAGCTAGTAACCCCGAGTGCCCTTCAGAGCCTTTTAACTCAACATTCTCACATGGGCGTTACGCTAGTGCAATTCCACGGCCTTTGCTCAACACTAGAGCTAGAATGTGGCTATGAGGCACATCTAGGATATTTAAGTGGTCTTGGATCTGGTAATCATTTCTTTCAAGCTTGGAGTGCTCGAGGGCTTATGCCCAACACTCAACGTACCTCGGGGCTTAGGCCTAGTACGTAACAAGAGTCCTCTATATACATCGGGGCTTAGGCCCAGTATATAGGTCATTCGTGTGTTTCTGAGTCCATGCTCAACACACTACATAATCATCCATATGAATCATGCTCTACACAGTATAATGTAACAAAAGAGGAAATCTCAGTATATCATAGTTTATAACCAATTCTCATAATACAACATAGTTTATTCATTTGGGCTTTCCTGCCCAGTATATATTCAACAATGAACAAATCAGGATCCCTACCCAATATATTAACTCATGAAGGAATAAATCAAAACACACTAATGCTATGTCAAAAATAATAAATCACATATACTGGGGTCGTGGCCTGATATAACATCATAACATAGTTAGTCAAAAAGTTGGGATATTACAGGTTATATCCAATATAACTAGAAGTTATATTGCATCCATAGCCACATCATATTTCCTAATCATCATCTTGCACAATAATTCAAATTCATTGGCTATCCTTTCCTTCAAGGCGAGAAGATAAACATCATAAAGTATTCAGTAAAAATACAGAGGGGTAAGTTATAATCCTGAATAAACAAATCAAGATCTACTGTCAAATAGTCCAAAAACCGATTTGCATAAGAGTACTCCAATTCCATAAGTTCGATTCTCAATATGATATGATTCTAAAGTGTCAGAACTTAGTGACTTAGTCGAACATATTAAACTTAACTCTTAGTCTCTTCTTCAGTAACATCATCTCCAGATCAATGAGCTTATCACATCCTTATCTCATTTCATCCTTTGTGTTGTCACAAGATTACTTCGGCAGACTCATCAATTCATACAATGTGTGTTTTCTCAACCTCATCGAGTTCTATCTTGGGCTAGTCGTATTTTCGTCAAGGTTTGATCATGAACAGAGGTTAGATTCATTACGTTCAGTTTATTATGCAAATTGTCTCCCTACCTCATTTTACGAAAATTGTCTTCATTTGTCCCTCTCGGTGGGATTTCCAAATCAAGAATTATTCCTTTACCTTTGGCTATGGTCACATCAAGTTCATACTTTTTAACAATCATTGTGATGCTAGAAAATTAGCGTAATTTAGTTCAACTCTTTATGCTAGTAATATTAATACCTTGTCTCTCAAAATTTAAGTCTGCTTCATTCTCTTGACAGTTTGTCAAAGTCTCGTCAATCTGAGCATCTTGGTGTCTTGTCAGTTAAAATTCACCAAATATAACCTTCCACTTGTCTTCTCATCATGTGTATGTAGGAAAGGTTTTAAATGTCCTAGTCTAGATTCATGCTTTTCTTCCCAAGGTCCTTCAATATCAATGGATTCTCAACCCTTATAGCAACTTTGCATGTATCTTTGCATCATGTCTACTAAAAAAAGCCATTCCCATAGAATTGTACTATTAGTGGTCATTTTTTGGACACTTACTAGTACCATAGTTCTATAATCCATCTATTTCTTTGTCCTTTAGATCCTTTCCAATCTCTAGTTCACCCTCTTCTATACACTTATATTTTATCTTACTCCACTTCATGTGTATGTTCCACCTATTGCATGGAAACATCTCTGTCTCTAGATTTTAATAAATTTGTAACATGTATTACTAAGGTTCAATATCATATATTTTCCAAAGAATGTTCCCTTAGAATGATCTTAATACTCAATAACACTGCAATATTAAGTACTCGCTACAATTTAAGAGAACCACTCATGTCATGCAAGTTGCCATGGAACTTTATCAAGCAACTATTACCTCTTTCAATAACTATAATTGTGTGAAAATGAGATATAACATGCATAATTGTCAATTCTAATGACATTACTACAAGCTTATAAAATTTAAATCAAATTAACTTTTGCAACGTAGAATTACAATTATTCCATCACCATTTACCCTTATTTTACAACACCTTAATTGTGATTACTATTCTAATCATATTAAATATATAATCTCAATTATAACTAATTAAAATCACCTTGAAAATCGAGCTTTCTACAATTTAAATCCATATTTTATCTCATATTAAAATTAACTTTTCAACACCCAAAACCTAAATTCTAATTACCTTTAGAATTAACTTTTCAACATACTATGTCAATAATTTCTACACTCCAAATCTAAATTTTAAATCTCATTAAATTGACTTCTCTACATACAAAGTCCAATTGATACCAAATATAGGGCTTCGTCACGCAATTTTTATTTATTTATTTTATTTTTTGCATTTTATTTTATTTTTTTATCTCAATCGTTAATCCACCTATCCTAAACTTCATTCAAAATTCTACGACTCATTAATACACTTATGACTATATCCCCGATGTATTCGTCCAGGTTGTTTAAAATCACAAGGAACAGGTTGACACAAGTTCCCCTCCTGCGCCTTTCACCACACATAATTATCTAGGCATATAATCATTAGATTTACCCATTACTAAAATCACATTCAAGTATTGTCTTATATATTCTACATCCTATCTTTAACCATACTATCATATTAATATGAGTAATGCATCCAAATACATTATTTACAACTTACCATAATGATATGTAAGTATGTGGTTCGACAATTTAAACAGGTTTTAATCGAACTCCATTTCGCTAATACATAGGTGTCCACTTAAGCTAACAACAAATTTTTTTCAAATAAGACTACTCATTTATACGTATCGATCGATATAAATATTTATCTAGATATCTCCATTCTCTAGCCACTATCCAACTATTAAATAAAAAGTATTCATTTCACGTGCTATAACATAAATACTACACATAAATATTTCCATAAAATAAACATTTCCTTACAGGATATTCGTTCTCGCATTTATTTCAATCAATAAAAATAAACGATCTCACACCTTAATCAACAATTCAACCATTAGAATAGAATATTTATTTCATATTCTATAACATAAATACTATACATAAAAATCTTTCCATAAAATAAAAATTTCTTTACAGGATATTTGTTCTCGCATTTATTTCAATCAATATAAATAAACGATCTCACACCTTAATCAACAATTCAACCATTAGAACAAAATATTTATTTCATATTCTATAACATAAATACTATATGTATTAATATTTCCTTAAAATAAACATTTCTTTACAGGATCATCATGTCGAGTTCTATTCACTCAGTAATATACGCCCTTCCGAATACATACATACGATATGCCTGTTCGAATGGAACTGAAGATATGAGTCCTAAGGGACCATACATATGTGGGATTCCAGATACACAGAATAATTAATTTAATTTATAGTTAAAGAGTTACCTCGGTTTTGTCCTTCCTGCTATTTCGTAATTCCCTGACTAAAGGCCCACAGGATTAATAACTTAATTCCTTCTCTAGTATCGATTTCTCTACAACTACGATGAACTGAAAATCCTCATTAATAACAACACTTAAAACTAGCATACCCCCAAAGCGGGGGAAATGAAACGCCTAGAAAAAATTCAATGTGTTGTAAAATGGATAAAGTTGTGTGTACGTAGACAATATAATTTTATGTGTTTAAGGGGTTAATTCAATGGGTTGTCATCATTATATAAGAAAGTAATAAAACACAAACAATGGTGATCCTTTGAGCCTAAATGATATGAATTTAATCAATATATTTTTTTCATCTATATTGGTGCTTTATAGGTGGCGAAATTGGATGAATTGGCTTGTAGGGCACATTTTAGGGGTAGGTCTTACTTTGCATATTTGGGGTCCATAACCTTTTAAGACCCATTTGAGGGCTTAAATGATGTTTTTTGGGGTCAAAATTTTGCGGAAATCAATCATTATCTCTAAAAGGTGGCATGGAAGGCAATTTGCAATTTGAACATTTTGTTGGGGAAACTAATAATTACATCTTACCTCTTTTGTATGTAATCTTTTGCATTATTATTTGTAATGCGAGCTTTACTCAATGCAGCAAGTAAAGCTATCTTGTAGATATGACCCGCCCTCTCTAACAATTATAACGTATAATTTAAACGCATGTCATTAACCATTTTCACTTTATTACCAAGATTATAAAAAGAGAATATGTTCCATGTAGATATAAAAACTTGTCCAAGTCAACAATTAGCTTTACTTCTTTCCAGCAAAAAATTCAAGGTGGACTGTGGGTTGTCGAACTGAAGGTGCGGCGTCCTCCAAGCACTACTTCAATTTTAAGAACTCCTTGTTTTTTGACGGATGCTTTCTCTTAAGGAAACTTTTCCCAAGTTGTATGCCAAACCGAGATTTTCCTATATCAAGCTATGTTGATTTTAATTATTAATTTTTGCCCCAGTCTTCAATAAAAATCTGTTTATCATGGGGGTTGTGATTAATTTCTTCTTCAATTCACATTCTTTAGTCGATTGCTTGACATCATGAATTTGAATGTGATTTTTCTAAATTTATAATTAATTCATAAATTTTAGATGAATTTTTATGTTCTCTTAGCATAAATGTCTTCATGTCATACATGAAATTTTGGTGACCCAACTGAATTTGATTTTTATATTAATAATCCAAAAGCTATATTGTTGTCTAATGGGTGGTACAACTGAATAATCCAAAAAACTATATTGTGATCCTATGTAGTTGATGTTATAATTGAGTTTGAATTTTATATTAATAATAGTTTTTTGGATGGAGAATATTTTGAGTAAATGAAGGCAATTTGCAATTTGAACTTGTATCGTCCACCACGAGCATGTCTAACTTGCAAAATTGGGCTAACACAAAGAACGGGCATTTCTTCAATTTGAATATGGATAGTACAATGGGTTTGTCACCATGGTCCATATTATTCCATTTTGAGAATTAATGACCATCAATTTCTCTATGGCATCGATTGCAAATGTGTCCATTGAGAGATGGATGAGTAAGAATGGTACGATATGATTCCATACAAGTAGCACATGTATGCATGATAGACAAGGCATCAATCTGTTTGTAAAAACACTGGGTAGCATGTGGATGGCCATGATATTGAAGAGTACCTATTGGAAAATGCAAAACAGGCTGTTGTTTAGTAAACATTGTGGTCTCTCAAAGTCTCTTTTTTCAATCTTTATTTGCAACATATATCGCCTCCTACCTATCTCTATAATGTAAGCATATTAACGTTATTGTTGCGTATAGAAGTTGTATCTTATTGTGTAGAATTTTAAATGCCCTTATGTCATGGCTACTTTACACATATTTGTATTTTATTCTTCATAGTAGCAAAAAATTAGATGCCCATTCCGATGACGCAGCATAATAGTAGCATGAAATAACTCGAGTAATTTATTCATTCACACAAGCAAGCATAATAGGGGGAATATATACTTTACATGAATGAGGGAAACAAATAAAGGATGAGGCATCGATCATAAAAATGAACCATACTTTGTGGGCACATTAACTCGCCTATCTTATCTACACCTTGCGCAGTGGAGAGCAAAGATTTTCGTAAGGCATGGAAAGGATGGCAAGTACCAGAACAAGTATAGTGTTTTCATCTCTTAATGTTTTTTCTAATCACTGCCCTGCATATAGGGAGTCTATGTAATTGATGATTTATAAATAATAGAATTAATTGTTTTTGGAAAAATGATTTTTCATTTAATTATATTTCTTTTTAAAAATATCATAGGTTTAATAATGTAATAAACATATTTCCACAATATATCAATTTATTTTATAATTTAAATTGATTTAAAACAAAACAAAAAATATATTTAATACATTATTAACTTTGTTACGGTTTATCTCCACATCATTAGTCGGAAGTGGAACCTAAGTATCAAGCCATTCTCGAGCCTCCCACCAACCAGTAAGAAACCATGCAGCTTTTGAAACTTCATTTCCTGTAGGCTAGGTGGAGTATACTAGCGATCTCTTTCATGCTTAGGTTTAGGTCGGCAGTCTTGGCTCGGTCGTTAGTGGGTGTTGGTCGTTGAGGCTCAATCCTCCTCTGGTCGTCCTTTGCAACTCAGCTACCAAGGTTTTCTCTCTGACAAGGGACCATAGCGAGGCCTTCTCCTTTTCTTGGTGCAACTCTTGGTAAGGTGTAGTACTCTGGTGAGCTCTTTCATGCCTAGGTTTAGTTCGGTAATCATGGCTCGATCGTTAGTGGGTGCTGGTCGTTGAGGCTCGATCCTCCTCTGGTGGTCCTTTACAACTCAGTTTCCGGGGTTCTCTCTCACAAGGTATCATAAGGCGGCCTTCTCCTTTGCGTGATGCAACTCTTGGTAAGGTGGAAGAATAGTTGTGAAGTATGGAAACATTGGTATCTTGGGGGTTTCATTTTGGATGGTGCACACAGGAGTAGGGCGAAGACCGTAGCCTATTCAATTTGTTCCCCCTTTCAGCATTTACATTTCCTCTGTAATCCTGAATATGGCTACCTTGCATCTATTTCATCCTATATCCTATTTCAACTATGGTTTTCTAGACGCATAGCTCAATGTGTACTGGACTCGGGCTCTTGTGCACGGGCTTGACGGTCATGCAGTTTGGTACGTGTGCTCTTTATGCTCCATATGGTAATACGATCACACATGGAGAGCACCATACCATTTGGAAACAAAATTTGGTGTTTAACCTTGGCAGTGGGAACTTCAACTTGGCAATTGTAAAGGGTCGCATCCTCAGCTATCCTTGCAGGGTCGTGATACAAGTGCTTCTAGTATTTTGGACCTCGGAATTGAGGTGGCATTGAGCACAGGTATCTATGTCGGATTGGTTTTCTCTTGGTCATGGGAATTGGTGCTTGTATAAATGTTTTAATAAGGTTGTGTTGTGCTGCCATAATTTATGCTTCTGAAAGCTGTGAAAATTGTGGTTTCTACTTCAGAATCCACCAATTAACGTAAAATATGCATAAAAATGGTTGCAATTTTGATTCTAATGCGCTTATGTTATGTGGCTAAGTTATTCTTATGCTATGTTATGTGGAGAAATTCCTACACTCGTATATATACGCATTGACTATTTGTGTACTCTTATATTAATGCAGCCTCGATCGCTCCCATTCATATTTGAGGAGTCCGCTCTTTATGGATCCTGAACAATGACTGACTTATTGCATATAAAAAAAATAAAGTTAGAAGGTCAATACAACTTGAAACTAAATCCTAAACTAAGGTTTATTCAAACGGAAATAAAAGAAGGAGCTAAACTAATTCTAACTGCCTCCATAAACATGTACTGCCTCAATAACTATGAAACATATAAAGGATCACCAGTATACATTGTAACATAACTTTTACCGTGCCCACTCATCCATTTTTACCCTCTTGACTCTCTTAATGACTCCATTTGCTCAATATTGATAGGCACTGGTCTCGTTACTCCCATCCCCCTTTATTTTTATATGCTACTACATGTTTTGCTAGAGCTAGCAATATCCCTCCGAACCCAAGCAAGTTAGGTTCCTGGTTCCTATTTTAATTATGGGAAATAAATTGGTCTTGTTTCATCTTCTTTCCTGCTTGATCCTATTTCCTTTTCTTATCTATTTTATCCTGTCCAATGGAAAACAAAATCCCACATCTTCCGAGTAAGGTCGGCACTTAAGCGAGTGTCTTGCCCTGTCTTTTTCCCTTTCCAAGGTGGGTCAAGTGAAACGTCTCTATGCATATTGATACCAGCCCCACTGAGTGGTTTAGACCAAAGATACCATATAATAACAACCAGTAGATATGACAACATCATAGCTCCATGTCCAGAGCATGGGTGGTGTTAGAGCTCTAGGGCTATAAACCTCTGATTGGAAGTCTTAAAATAAAGAGGTATGAGGTCGTCCCCTTTTCCTTTTCCCCCCTGCTTCCTTATCTGCTCGCTGAAGATCTACCATTCGATTTTCTTCTCATAAAGGTCGATACCAGAAAAGATATGTTTACCTATAGTCGGCCAAAAATAACCTTAATGGGAAGCAACTATGGTTGCCGAGTATGAGGCTTTGAGAAAAAATCGGACGTGGGAATTACTATCCACCCATGCACATGTCCCTGCAGAATATTTGATAGTTGAGATTGTAACTAATCCCAACAAATGATCAAAAAGAAGTATTCAAAAAAAAAGTGCCATATGAAAATGGTGTGCCACCGCTACAATTTTGACTATTTTATGCTGGACCATGCATATGCTGGGGTGGATGTGTACCAAAACTAAATGCATCGGCACCATTGTGATAGGGCAAAATATATATGTTGAAATGCTATTATGTTAGGTTACAACAAATATGCACTCCCCTTAGCATACTGAAATACAAAAATATATTCCTTAAAAAGAAATGACGACCGGGCCCTAATCAGGGCTGGTCCCCTTGAACCAATGAACAGGTCGTGTGAATGGGAGAAGATGAATGGAGGCTTGGAGGCTGACATGACTAAAGTAAAGAGGGAGAGCATGCAGGATTCTGGCTAGAAATGCCTATAATAATCATTATTTGAATGACGATGCTCACACGGCCCAACGTTGCATGGATTCGTTTTGGGTCTGCAATTCAAATATATGCTTTTGCTAGCTCTATTTATATGTGTTTCAATCCCTGAACGGTAGTTGTCCCTCCTTACCACATGCAGTCCTTACGTATCCATAGATCATATGATCATCACCAAACAACAACAGTACCAGGCGGTCGTTGATTGATGGTTGAATCCTTGTTCCTGTAATAATGGTCGTTGATTCATGGTTGGATCGTTGTTCCCATTATTATTATTATTATTTATGTTGATTTTCCAGGACCAGTTTCAGAAATTATAGCAGTAGTAATGGTCATGGGCACCTCTGGCATTTTTTGGTTAGGTATTTTAGTTCAGCTTGTTGTTATTAATTATCAGTCTTGTGTTTTCTCACTGCATCTTCGCAGCCTCGAATCCGTTGCCCCGTGAAACCCAAGTTTTTATGGCTCTCAAATAGGGCTTTGTGGACTCCCATGGCCACCTCCAGGACTGGATCCCGGACAACCAGGATTCTAGTTCCACGTGCTCCTATTCGGGCGTTGCGTGTGACCACAGCTTTAGCAAGGTCGTAGCTCTCAATCTCTCTTAGAAGAATCTCGCTGGCGTGATTACCGACCGTATTCAGGAGTTCTAGCACCTCATTGGCTTCAACATCAGTAATAATTCGTTCACCGGGTTGTTCTCGACGTCCATCTTCAATCTTACCAGGATTCAAACTCTCGACATCAGTCACAACAATTTTATTGGGAGCTTCCCCACTGGGGTTTTGAAGCTCGAGCAGGTGGAGATATTCAATGCCTTCAGAAATACCTTCATCGGCCCGCTTCCTGCTGTGTTCGTGAGACTCTCTTCTCTGCAAGAGCTCAACCTAGCGGGCAACTACTCCGAGGGATCCATCCCGGCGGAATACGGGTTGTTTGGCACTAATCTCAGGTTTCTCCACTTGGCCAGAAATTCTATAATGGGACCTTTACCATAAAATAATGGACTATTCACATATGCATTAGAGTGGACCTATCGATGAATAATCTCACGGGCGGAATCCCTACCGAGCTTACCGATTCCCCAGCTTCAATACCTGAACGTTTCGCACAATCCTCTCGGTGACAACCTTCCTCACAAAATCCAGTCCGCGTCGGTGTTGTCAGTGTTCTTTGCCTCTTTCAGAAACCTGTCGGGCAAGCTACTTGCCTTCCCGAAATGGAATTCGCTTAACATCCTCGAATTGCAAGGAAAATTGATGCCCAAAATTGATAGATAGAAATTCCAAAAGGAAAATGAAAACAACAATGCACCATGGAACAAAAACAAGAGTCTAGTAAAAGGGATAATACTGAAACTACAAAACAAGGAAAAATGGACAAATGCCAAAACAAAGTAATACAAAAGCTAGTTGGAGTGCCATTTTTACTTTCTCTTTAGAGATTCAAATTGTACTTATAAGGGAAATACATTAGTCTTCCTAACAATCTTTATTTCTATATGATTTCTTTCTGATTAAGAAACTCTATCCACCTTCACAAGAACGTCTGTAGTTTTCATATGCAACAACATAAGGATCCTCAAATTTAACTTACTGTAAATGTTCCCCTAATCATCTCTCCATATCTTTGACCAAAGAATGTTTTAAAATAATTTTGAGTCACCAAATTTGTTGGACATAACTCATTTGCAGTTTCTTTGATAAACCTGCCAACAACATCCACATTTTTAGAAGAAACGAATACCATCCCTGTATATTGGAAAATAGAGAGTGCAGTTGCAGAGCAGCAGGGATCCAATTTCATCGATATTAGTGGCACTAGGGGCGAGGCATTTTCTTCTTGGGACCTGCAAGGATACTTCAACAATTTTAAATTAAAAAAATTGATCACTAAAAAAGATCAAACATAAGGCTGCAATCAAATAAAGAGGTAAATATACCCTCGGTCGGTTGACCCAAATAAGGATAGAAAAGCAGAAATTGGAGATGAGGCACGGATAGGGGATGGAATATTTGGAGGCGAAGAAGGAGAAGATGATGAGGTAATTTGCATTGCAAATCCAAATACTGGTAATTTGCAAAACCTTGAATCTATTTTTTAAATAAAAATATACTATTTAACAATTTTAACAAAACTTTCAAAACCAAATTTCAAAAAAATAAAAATAATAAAAATTCAAAACCTGATTAACTTACTAAGCATAAAATATGTTTGACATATCTATGGAATCACGTGGTTACTTCTCACTCTTCAATTAAATCCTACTAGGTACCACAAAACCTTGTCCTGAGTTGTTTTTTTATCCTACGCGATCCCATACATCTTTTTTCCTATAAATGCCTTTAAAGAGTATCTCAAAAAGTACATTTATGGAGATTTACAGAAAAATAATGACTACAGTTACTGCTTTTTTACATGTCCAATAAGTACATTTATGGAGATTTACAGAAAAATAATGACTACAGTTACTGCTTTTTTACATGTCCAATATAGAATGAGGTATGGGCATCATGGATATACAATTTGAAAATCTCCTCTTGTGAAACAATCAGTAGCAGGAACTCTAAGCTAATGGCCAAGGTCATCATGGAAACCAAGACTACAAATGAAATCAACATGAATTCCTAATTCCTTATTTTATTCGTAATATACATAAATTGCTAATATGAAATCAACAACCATGAAAGTGTTTTGGGAGTGGTTTGTGATTTTAAAGGGTATGATATTAGTTGATGTATTTAGTAATGGCATACACGATTTCACTTATTCAGATACCATACTATTAGCATTAACCAGAAGTTCCATGTATTACTATATATTACTTCATGGATATCCATTCCCTAACCTGAAAAGGTTGAAGTAATAGATATGGGCACAAGGATTGGAAACTTAGAACCGAGAAATTCCATATCGCCCCAACTCTACTTCCAACTAGTCTCTTTCCTTCACCCAATCACTTGGAGACTTGACCTTTAGTTGAGAATTATACCCAAGAAATTTGTCCTCCATGTAGGCCCCATTAGATGTATCCACATGCTCTCGTTTACTCTGTTTTTTCCTAACCTTTCCTCTATCAACGGTGTTCAAATTTTCACTTGCATTTTCAACCTCAGTCAAAAATTGATTGTTCTTGTTGCCACTTTCTGCAAAGTTGTGCTCCCAGTGTGGATCTTTTCCAATTTTCTTTCCCATTCTTTTTTCTTTATTCTCTGCTTTTACTGGCATCTTGTGCTCCGTGCACAGGGCTTTCTTCTCTCCCCTATTCAAAGCATCTTCTGTATTCTCAAATGTTTGAACAGTTGTATCCTAAGAAGGTTCATCTGAGCCATGCAGAGACATTTCATTCTTACATATTTCAGTCTAAACGATTTCATTAAATGTGTCTTCTGCAAGGGTCTCATCCTCTACATAATCATTACCACTGTCTACTCTGCTTCAATCAAATTCATCCCATGCTTTAAAACTGGGTTTACTGCAATTTGTATCAACAACATTTGAAATCTTTTTTTCTTCCTTGTGTCTGTCCATAGAAAGATCTCTTCCCTCAAATTGCACCAGTGTCGCATGAACAAGCTTTTCAACATCCGATCTAAGGAAAATGTATACACATAATTTCTTGATTTGCACCTTCTTAAATGGTAAACTACGTAGGTCTTCATCATCCAAAAAATAGCGAGCTCTTTCCTCTAATTCAGTAACAAGTTCTTATTTAGGTGTCATGTATTCACACCTGCAATCCATATTTCATATGTCATCACTAAAACCATTGATTCTATCATCCCTTATATGAAAATGTGTGTTGCACATATCAAAATAAAGTCAAGGCCATTTATTGCATAATGAATGCACAAAATGATGAAAAATATTTTAACAAAAAACATATGAGATTCTATACAGCAGATGCAATGTTCAAATTAATTCAATTGCCTACATATTTAATTTTAAAACATTCTAGGAAAGCTAGATGATAACAACTTTGACTGAAAATATTTGAGATAGTCCATAGTTGATATAATTTTTCAGATATAGCTAACTGCTTATACAAATTCAATTTTTCCTAAAACCGAAAAGTAGCAGAAACAATTCAATCCATTCTGTATTTTAAAATTTGTCACAGTCACATACAACAATTTATTTGACCCAGTGCCTTTCCAGGGGCGTTTTCCCTCATCAGAATTCACAATCCTTGCCAGATTGGAATTGACCATCTTCGCACGAGGGAGAACATATCCCTTCTTCTGCAGGGACTCCTTCTCAAAACCCCCAAAAGTACTATCAAGTTTCTCAAAAGTAGACGTTGTCCAAATTATAAAACGATCCAAATGCCCACTGGAAGCAAGCTTCAACAAATTCAATTTATCAACACAAGCGATCTCCACACCTGGAATATTCCTAAAAGCCTTGAAACGCTTGGTTCCTTCAGTGGCATAAACAATTAGAGGACCCTTGCATGAAACATAATGCCTATTCCTCATCTTACCCTTACCGGCACGAATACTGCGACTCCTCTTGGCCTTTTCCACTTCAGCAAAAGCCCACACCTTCTTCAAAACCTTCAGTGTAGCAAAGGTTTTCTCGACTCCTTCGACGCCACCACTGAGATTGAGAAGCAGTTCCGGGACAAACTCGATCCTGTGATCTCAGGCCATGACAAGGGAGGGGATCGCAGAGGCCACCAGGGCAGAGACCACCGCGTGTCTTTTCTAGTTTAAGTTAATTTTCTGGTGCGAGAGGAAAGTGTCGATGTCGCTGTCGGATAGGATTTAACCACTGAAGCCCGAGGGGAGCCGACCCCTTAATATACGCCTTCGACGAAATTAAACGATGAGTAGTTTTATTTAGCTAGAATCATCCTATCTATTCACAATTAAACAGGTGGAAGTGTTAAAATCATGATCAGTACGGACTGAAGTAATATGCTGATCAATAATTGAATCGGAAGCAGGGAGAAAAGCGCAATTTCAACAGGTCTCTTAATTTAAATTTATGAATGCTACGAAACTCTTGGCAAGGTTTGATTGGATTCGTGAGTGAGGATAAATACTACGAACACATTTGATTACATGGTTGGGCAATGTGTTCAACCCAAATAGAATTTGATTACGTTATGGCGTGCTCCAGCCCTGTTATGAAAGAGCTTGTTAACTCTATCTCGTAGATTTGGAATTGATCTCATCGTTGACAGTTTAGGGTGTAGGTAGAATGTGATCTACCGAAATGACAACTAGGCTGCAGGAGTTTGCATTCAGGTTAGGTTCACTGAGAATCCAGATCGACTAGATGCCGTATTTTTTTCACAAGAAGAAAACAAAATTGAAATCACAATAGATGTTAAAAATGGGCAGGGAGTATTCTCCAGATCTAGACAGGAATACAATATTTCGTAATTACAATCCATTATCATATAAACAAAATCTCGATAGGAAATCGAATAGCGATTGAGCTCAATTGTAAGCTGGTTATGCATTATAACAGAGATCGAATTACAATTACAGAAATCGAATAGCACAGAGTTCAATCGCAAACTGGTTATGCATTATAGCAGAGATCGATTTAGACTTTCAGAAATTGAATAGCACAGATTTCAATTGTAAGCTTTCTGGTCAGCATCTATCGGAATCTATAGATCCGACTGAATCACATAGCAACTCGCATAGCGAAGTGACTAGAATTGAAACTATAATGGGAGTTTAAGTAGCGATCAACCCCAACACGCGTGCTCTGGGCATTAATAATAAATTACTCGATCTAAACATAATGATAAATGAATAAAAATTTATAAAACTTTAAGCATTGGTCGACCCTTTAGTACACGGTTGATATCAAAGTAGAGCGGAAGGAATTTGAAGTGTATCTGAAATAAATTCTTAGATTGGTTCTGTAAAATGACGCGGGGTGGCATTGGTTCAAAATTTAAAAGCAATCGCAGATTTGGAAATGGTCAATCTTTATAGCAGAGTTGGAAATGAGGCATAGTAATGTAATGAAACATATCCGGATCTTAATACCTAAACTGGAACAAAGGATTCAGGATTTAAATGCAACCGTAAAATTTTAATACAGTCGAACTCACAATCATGGTTAAAATTTTAGATTCACATTCACATGACGGGGTTCCATCGTATGAGATATGTAATCGAAATCCATCATACTGAACTAGCAATTCTCTCATAATAGAATTTTAATGATTTTCTATCTACAACAGAACTAAAATTCAGATCTGTAATCACCCAAAGAAGTTTCAGCGTATTAAAGCTGTAATTATTCATCTAATCGGGAATAACTAAAATGAATAACATTTAGAGCGAATGTTACCTGTCGAATCACTACTCAAACCGTTTATGAAGTTCTTGGTAAAGCTGCCGTTCATCCACTCCTTATTTGGAGAGTTTACCGAAGATCCCTAAATAATATGAGTTTGTGTCCTCAAGGTTCGACCTGCTCTGGTACCAAATGTAGGGACCCTGTTTGTGGGGTCATCTTTAAATTTTAATAATAAAAATTATCAACATAATATAAAAGCAGATTCAAACTTATCCATGACAGAAAACTAACTTAAAGAACAAAAAAAAAAATAAAATAAAATAAACTTTTGCAAATACCATAGAACCATAAACCTATCAATCTGTTGATCGATCCCTCTATTGAAGGGGTAGCCATCGTCAACCGATCCAGCTTGCTCTTTTCCTTCCCACTTCACCTGTTGGATCCCTCCAGCAAATCTCATTTTACCATAGGAAAAGCAATCGTTAGCTTCGCCACCCAACTATAGGCTTATGCAATCAGTTCCATAGCCACCCCCACACTTCAGGGTCATAGAACTCACACACAAACCTAGAGAACCATAAGTGGGCTTCCCCCCCACCAAGATCTCTTGCAAAACTCCAATAGTAGCAAATCAATGTATTACACACATTATGATAACCCTCCAACCATAGGGTCCCTTTCCCCTTCCTCATGCCTTCCTTAAATAGGAAAATTCATTGCGACACGTGTCGCTTCATGCAAAAATTCATAATTTTTAATTATTCAATTACAATTTAGCTCACCCAGCCATGTGTCAGATTTCTAAAGGAGTGCACTTGCCTTCCTATATTCACTCAAGTTTGTCCCCCTTGATGTTTGATCTAATTTGTATTTTTGTGGGTGCAAGTGAGGTTAACTAAATGCTCAATTTTAGTATACCATTTTCTTTTAAAACAATATTCTATAATATTTTTAATTACAAAAATATATTTCATGTGCAAATGGCATAAATGCAATTTATATGTTTAATGCATAATGTTCATCAATTGTTTTCATCTAGGGTCTATGTACCACATCGTTGGGTCCATCCATCCCTTAGTTTCTTTCGTTGATATGGTACCACATCGTTAATTCCATCCATCCCTTATTTTCTTTCATTGATATGGTACCACACCGTCGGTTCCATTCATCCATCATTTCCGTTTATCGACAAGGTACCACATCGTCGAGTCCTTCCGTCGATACTTCTTCGTTGCATCTGATTTGCGGGAACTTCATGTAGGGATTTAGGATCTGCCACCTTCAATCCTCTGTCTACACGCTATTGGAGACTAATGGTGTTGAAGAGTAAGTCCATTCTTACTACGCGCCCCCCAACTCGTACGTGACCAACTCCGTCATGGTCCACTTCGCACAACTTCACGTTTCCCCGAGTAAGCAGATAGGTGCTTTTTAACTCGTGCGTGGAATTCAGTAGGAATTCGACACTGTCATTGTTCTTCTGCATGTGATTTATTCGTACTCTATGCCCCCTTTATTTTATTTGTGAGTCCGCCGGTGAACTGTTTCACTTGTCGCTACACGCATGCTCAAAAGTCACACATTAATAGCTCTACTCTCATTTATCATAATTTATTTCATAATCTGCTAGTTTTTAAGCATCATAATTTATTCATAATTGTCGTAATTCATTTCATAAATTGCTAATCGTTACACAATCATAATTTACTCATAACATCATATATTTTGTCATTTTGATAATCGTAAAGAAAACCGTGCATTTCTTTCATTCACATCTTATCCTTCATAACATGGCTAATCGTTAAGCAGCATATTCATGTATACACATCATATATTCCTTTGAACAGCTAATCATTCAGCACACATGCATTTATTCATCAAATTTAGATAAAGTCTTCATTTCCACAATTGTCATTCAATTCATTGCTTTCGTTCATCAATTGTCGTCATGCACATCATCAGGTGTTTCTCAATTATTAAGACACATCCAAACTCGAAGGGATAATTTATTGAAGTCTATTCAATCGGATCACTCAATGAATGCTTCCAAAGTCTTCATGCACTCTAGGGGCATTACAACTAGGAGAGGGTAAACAAGGAACCTAAGTGAAGCCTCTTATCAACCTCAAGATTTTATATAACATAATTCCCCACTCTTAGAAACTCTACATAGAATATGTTTATTTTGCGGGTAATGTAATGACAATATTATATTTATATATGCATAAAGTACTACAACCTTGATCCTATGGATACGCCCTCATGAAATTGTTTCTGACATAGGGTTAATATCAATATCTAAATAAAAATGCAACCTGAACATAAGGCTACACCCTCTTGGTTTTTCCAAAACATAAACAATAATAAGCAAAATCTTACGAAAATCCATAATGGACCGAGTCTAAGGCTGCACCCTCCTAGACTCTTTCTAGGCATGTCAACCTAGTACCAAATTATAATTCTTGTCAATTACTATGCTAATAATTATCTTGTACCACACGGACCGTGGATATTCCAAATGGTTAGAAGAGTGAATGCTTCCCATTCCCTTGAGGTTGCACCTTCTTTTGGGATTTACCCTCCTTTAGTAGGGAATTCATTTTTAAAACATAAAAGGAACACAAAAAACACCATAAATTTTACATAGGTTGCACCCTCTACATAGGCTACACCCTCTCTCAGGTTGCGCCTACTTTTGCAGAGAATTCAAGGGGGATGGGCTCTAATAAGAGATGCCCCTACCTTACCTTTGCGTAAAAATTAAGATAGCAAAAAAAAAGAACTGGTGGATGAGCTCTAGGGACTATTGCCCCTCTCTATCCAGAAACGAGAACCCATTTAAAACTGATAACAAAAATGCATAGGGAAAAGAACACCTTTCTTTGTGAATCAAATAAATGATTTTAAACTTATAAAGAAAAATCTGAGGGAAAAGAATAACCTGCTCTGTTGAGATTGATTAGAAAGATACACAAGCAATTGGTATAGAATCCAAGGCATAAACAACTTCTCTCTTTGAGATCAAATAAAATAAAAGCACAAACAATCCACAACATAAAGGAAACATGTGCACCATTTTCCTCTATGAGATCAACTACATAAAAACAATTAGTGTAAATAATTAAATAAACATACATGAAACTACAACCAATGGTATAGATTACTACTTTGATAATCAAACAACCGTAATGGATAAAGAAAAAAAAACTAGGGCCAATGTCCCCTTAGAAAAAACCACTTTTAGCAGAACTCATGCAAGAGCTAGCCCCGTTGTTGCCAAGCACACACACAAAATAAAATACAGTCAAATAAAATGATGAAGGCTACGCCCCCTCTTCTACAACCATCATGCTTATTTTCACAAATACAAAATATACGAAGGAGAAGTCCCTCAAGGTTTATCACTCTTTGCTCCAACACGGCATGAAGAAGGAAAAAGTGTAGAAAATGGGATGGGATTACACCCTCTCTCCCACTTGGCATGAACAAGGAAGATCTTTGAATGGGATCTCACAACAGTCGCCCCTAACGAAAGCAAACCCACCCCCCACTAAAAAGGAGAATCCCGCTCCAAAAAGAACTTCTCCCCCATACCAACTCTAACTAACAAGGATATATTCTCCTTCATTTAGATCGAGGCTATCTTTTAGTGGTTCCCCCAATTCCAAGAGTATCCCCCCTTAGACCCCTTAGATGGGATCCGGTCCCCTTGAGGAGAACCCTAATGGTTGCAAAGAAAACAACCCTTACTTCTTTTTAAAACATGTGGAGGTTCTAAATTAAAGCAATTATTTAAACCATAAACTATGTAACTTCTTTTAATATAAAGAGTATCCTTTTTAGCTTTGAAAAAATGGATGCTTAACCATAATTTAGAAATCAAATAGTTATAAAATATTATTCATTTTAATAACCCCGTTTCAAGTATTAGAGTAATAACAATTAATTTATCTATGGGTACCTAAATATCCTACATATTTTTGTTTGTTTGTAAAGTAGTAGAGAAATATTTAATTACTATAGCTGAAAAAAGCGGCAGAGATTACACATGTGTTAAAACTGTGAGCCGACTAGGGAGGCCTTAGGTGATGAAGCCACAATCCCAACCTCTTGAAAATATTGGAGAAACTAACATTATAAAAAAAAGACCTTACAGAAGAGGCTTTCCCAGTTATGGTGTCGGGTCTTGTTCAAAACATACGTAGTCTATACACCGAGAGTTCTAAAAAATAGACTATAGAAAAAATTGACACAGAAAAGCTGGAAATCACAATAATAACCCGGTGCCTTAGGAGACCGATTAGGGAGTAGTTCCGGCATGGAACGAGTCCGGTTCTTCTTCGATGATAGTGCAATTTCCAAAAGAATATTCCACCGTCCCGAGGGAGGGGAGAGCGGGGGATGGAGGTTTGATACTGCTTTCAAGGAGAGTGTTTCCATTCTCTGCTTCCTTGGTGCCACCTTTCTGTGCAGGTTTGGATGTGGCCAATGTTGTAGGAAGATGACCGTCTCCCGCCCTGACCTGTTCATCCACCACTTCGGGGAGTTCCATTGTCCAACCGGGTATTCATTGCCCTCGTTCTTTTGGAGCATTTCCTGTTCATTGTTGCAGCCAAGGGAAAAATTCTCCCAGCTCAAAATGGTGTCGATAATGTTCATACCATCTCTAATTTTTGTTAGGTAGGTTTTGAAGTCCCTAAGTGTGCTTTTGTTGGCGGACAAATTTGCAGTAACTTCCTCCACCAGTGTGCTCATCATGTTTTTAATTAACCAGTAGTGGTTAATGTTTCCACCATTTATTCCGAAGGAAAGCATGGTCGCAACTCTACACGCTTCCCAACTGTCTATGAGACCGTGGGTGGGTGTAGAGATGCCCTTCGCATATCTATCCATTGCTATCTAGTTAGTGATGTTTCTGGGTTTCCTTCCAGAACCTTTCCTCCTACCTCGTCGTCGAGGAGTTCCTATGGGCCTCTTCATATTAGTGGGGAAACCGAAATCGTCTAGACTTAGAGCCGAGGCAAGAACAACAATACAATGTCAAGTGGGAGCCAGAGCGGTGGGATAATCACAAATGTCGACGGTGAAGTGCAGGAAGCTTTCCTTGCTTACTTTAACCCTGCATAAGGAGTTATTGAAATTTGCAGTCATTATCAAGAAAGGTAGAAAATTAATGGTTGGATTGCTTTCCAGCTCCATTTTCCGATGACGAGGTGCATTCTTCATGAGGCCAAGTTAATGCAGTGCTTTGAAGTGGGTCCTCACGAATTAACTCCCAACCATAATCTTGGTGAGTGTGCTGATAGGTGGAGGGTTCGACAGGTCGAGGTCCTGTTAGCTGGCTATTTTGCTCATGTGGGTGGCGGGCTCCAGAGGGGAGCTGGTTCATGCGAGCAATACTGTCACCCGGATCCGGATATCCTACAGATATTATTATTAGGAAACCTTTCTCTAATATACAAATACAAATACAAGATTTAACTTAATTCCTAGACATTAGGAATTTTAATAATATTTTCCTAGAAATCGTTGCTCAAATTAAGATATTTATTTATTTTAGGATGATTATTTAATTTTACTCGGGATCATCTAATAATAATTAACCTCACGCTAAAATACAAATTATAGGAGCTCTCTATTCTCCTGCAAGGAATATTTAATCTACTTAGGATGACAGCTAAGAGCTTAGGCGATCAGGTAAATACTTTACTTTTATTCACGTGCCCGAGGCACCAAGATGACACCTGTCATCAATAACTTGTCCTCATGGATTCCCATCCATTCACCTCTCCACCTAGTGTATTTTGTTGCCCCGTCGTTTAGTTGTGTCACAGCCTTCAGTCCCCTAAGTCTACAATTTCAAAATTACAACTTAGGGAAACAAATAACGCTACTTACAAAGTTTCCTCGCAAGTCCTTGGCCTTGAGCTTCTTGCGAGGAAACACTTACATTTGTATTTCATATACATAAGAATAGGAGGAAAGAGGGATTTTACATCAAGGACAGGGATGACTTTGCATATATTATAGAGGGGTACAAAAATCAAACTTAGTAAAAGATAGAAGAATGGAGTTGCATTATTTTTCCAAGAAAGATATAGGTGTACGATGGTTGCTTACTTGGAGGAATGGAGATGGCTTGGGGATGCATTAGATTCAATATATTTATTGGAGTGGGTAGCTTACCTAGTGGAGTACATTATTAAGAAGGATCGATAGAGACCATGGAGGATTGTGATGGAGTGGTGTGGACTTGCCTTGGTTATCTACATCACCTTTGAGTCATTATTGTGCACAACATCACCATTGGAGGATGGAAATTGTACTCTAGAATTCACACCTCACTTGTGTGGCCTAAAAGGATTATGAATTTTTCTTGTAAGGGCTTATGCCAACATAATATTGTTGGCCTACATTACCTCTCATATAAATAGAATAAGGAGAGACTCTTTTCATTCATATCAATATTGTACCCTTTACTAGGGTTTCCTCATGAACCCTAGGTGGAGTTATGGATTCTAGAGGGGACATATTCATTTGGATTTTTCTCATGAATAGGATTTTCTCTCATGGAGTAGACATTAGGACGATCACTCTTCCTTCCCTCTCTTGGAATAATTGCTTGTACTTAAATTCATCTCTCTCTCTCTCTCTCTCTCTCTCTCTCTCTCTCTCTCTTCTTAGGCACTAGGGTTTCTTTGTCATCTTCAAGCATCTTGAAGTTCTAATAATAGTGTTTATCCCTTTTAGATTGGAAATAAGGGTTTTGAGAGAAAACCCTAGAGTGGATTCATGAAGAAAAGAAGAGGAGGACAACATTGGAGGTTTTGTGGAAGATATTCTTGCACTTTTATCTTCTTAGTTGAGTTAGGGGTTGATGATTTACCCTAGCTAGGAATTTTTGGATAGTTGTATTTTGTGTACTATCCTTGAAAGAAGGCTGTTGTATGCACTTGTACCAAATCTTGAGATTATATATGAAGTTTCAAGCTATCCATTTATTGTACAATTTCCACATTTGAATTTAAGCTATATATGTTATGTATGCATTTTTATTTACTATTTCTTATGTCTTCTTGACTTGACATAAGTAAAAGGGTAAATTTAACTATATTAACATCTAATAAAGACAACAAGGTGACGGGTTTATTGATTTTATATTATTGTAAAAGTAAATTTCTAGATATATTTATTAGCTAATAAGTTTCCCTAGAACGAGATTAAATTTTTCTCATTGGTTAGTATCTTCTCTTCTTGAATTGTTGTAAAGTGTGGGTTTCATGTCCCCTCTCATTGACCCAATGAAAGGAAGGGAACATGACTAAACTTCTGGGTCTTTTACATAAACTTATCCCATTTCATTAGATTCATACAAATTAAACAAATGTGTGCAGATGCAGATCAACATAACATGCACAACAGAATCAAACTGTCCACACACATTCCTCATGCATACATTCAGCAAAATCAGAACAACCAATACATTGCAGAATTGAATACATAGAAATAGAATACTTATCATGATGGTAAAGTTTCCCCAAGCAACTAGATATGTCGCTGCAACATTCCAACCAATCATAGGTCTCTTCCCAGCCTGTATTCTTTCAGCACTGAGAGACTCCCCCGAGCTGGGCATGATTTCTACGAGGAAAAGGGAACTCTCAAGATCAGCACAATCCAAGCATACATCAAATCTAAGCCAAGCCATTCCATAGCTGGGTTTATCAGGTTGAATCTGAACCCTCTTCATTTCCGGATGCTTGCACTCAAGCTCAAGCCAAAAAAATGGATACCCATAACCCCTACCCCAACATAATCTATGTACACACATCGAGCACAATCATTGGGCATGGATACACATTTTTAACAATGGGATTTACAAACAAGATGGCCATGGGTTTTCTCAAATCATGGGAACACCAAAAATGAATTGTGGAAAGGGGAATTCGACCACAGGAAGAAAAACGATTTCTCCCATGATTATGAGTATTCCAATGGCCAAAACGACCTCAATGAAACCCCAAATCGAGCTCCCTTCCTCCTAGCAGCTCCGCAACACCAAAAACGCCCTCTTCCCAGCTAGAAAACAAGGAAACACAGGAAAACCATATAGGAAAAACACCCAAGAAGCTCAGACTGCGTTAGGGAGCAAAGGAAAGGGTGAATAACGACTTGGGGAGCAATTCGTGGCTCTCTTCTTTCCCAAGGAGTCAAACATGAATTTCCATGAAGGGTGGCTTTCCCATACCCAAATTTGGATAGCCATACCTCTCCATTCCCCAAGGCATTTACTACTTCAACCAACTCTTGGGAGAAATGAATGACTGGGTACAAAAGTCAACATGGGTAGTTGAGGGTTCATGGGTTCTCTCATTGACACTTGGATTGACTTGATTGGTTCAATGGTTTGAATATTTCCCTCCCAAATCCTTGTAAAAATCATGTCCCCATCTCTTGTTGCATTGCATAGCTAGTTGTGGGTATTTCATTAAAATACATATTTTCATGATATTTGCAGTTCCATTGTGCCTGTCTAGAACGTAAACCATATGCATCACTAAATCGATAGCGGTGCCTTGGCCTTGAACTCCTCACCATGATTTTATAACAATATTACATCATTTACATTTTAATGCAATGGGGTTAAAATCACGATGTTACAGTGGGGTTATTTGAAGTGAATTATTGTGATATTTCTGATGTTGTTTTATTCTTTAATTACAATAATTCTAAGGATGAAAATTTTAGGTCTAAGATTCAAGAAACCTTGTAGGAAAAAGGTGAATCATTTTTTCATTAAAGTGTCAATTCCCAAAAATTTCAAACAATATCCATCATGCAAGTTTTAACTTGGAAAACCCCCATATATCTAGCATGAGAAAACTTGGCTTTTACCACTCAATCAATCAAGGTAATTCTCATAAACTAATCAAGAATGCCTAAGAATAAAATGTAAACCTATTTAATGGTCTGAACATATGAATATATTATTATCCTTTGTTTTGTATGGGAGCATGAGTGAGAGATTGACAAGATTTATTCTTTTGTGATTTATTTTTACAAGAATATTTAGTATATACATTCAAACTATTATGACAAAACTACTTGGTGCATGTACATCAAAGGATTTACTAAATTTTCTTTGAATTATTTCTCAGTGAACGTCTTTATGTGTATGTATGTATTAAGTTTTTGACTTGGGTACTAACCATGTTGATATATATTTATTTTTATTAATTTTTTATATTTTTTACAATGAAACTAATCAAATTAAAGATAATGACAATGACATATTACTAAATAAACTTATCCAACAAGAAATCCACACATAAAACATCACTTAATGCATTGAACCAATATGTTATTTGTAAACGTTACAACTTATCATAGTATTCAATATTTTTGGAGGATTAAATATGGACAATTTAATGTTTTGAGGATTACAACATGCTTATATAGATATTATTGAACACAGAGAAGCTTTTTGTAAACATCTCACACTAGATATATCTCATTCATTTTTTTGACTTGAAACTATTAAATTACCACCACGTTTAGTACATTTTGTATTAGCTTAATCTTTTTATACCAACTAAAATACATACTACATTTTACATTTTTAAGTGTAAATGACAAATGCATATTCAATATATTTTTTTTATATTAATCATTTTTAACTAAGCATGTAACTTCAATTAAATGTGTGTGGGTATCATATTTAGAAATGGAAAGGATATTTACACTGTCATATAAATAATCAATATATGGCTTGGCAATGAACTATTTTTAAACACTAAGGTGAATATTTTTTATATTAATAATTTTTAACTAAGCATGTAACTTCAATGAAATGTGTGTGGGTATCATATTTAGATAAAGGATATCTACACTTAACATAAAAAGATATAGATAATCAATATATGGTTTGGTAAGGACATATTTTTAAACACTAAGGTGAAGAGAGATAAATTATGTATTATTTGTGGGAAACTAGATATTTTCAAGCAAAATAAGTTCATAAATATGAATAAGCCTTATACTTATGAATTGACTTTTAAGTAAAAAATAAATATTAAATTATATATATAAAATATTAATAATTTTTTTTAATAATTAATCAAAATTAAACTAAAAAATTAATCCATTCAAAACAACACTTTATTTTGAAAACTAAATTTCAAAAGAATGAACAACACTTAATTGAAAAATGTCACTAACCCAATCTAAAACCTTTACACTTTAATTTGTGGATAGCCCAATCTAAAACCTTTACACTTTAATTTTTTATTTTATAAGATAAATTAACTTTTTTTTTTCTTTTAATTTATATGTGACTTTTCTTTTTTCAATAATTTGTATTCTTTTAAATACATTTTAAAATCAATCTAAGATTTTTGCAACACCTCTTATAAACAAAGATAACACACATAAGATAACCCTCGACTTTCAATGATCAAGCACGTGTCTTGACTCTCAATCAAACAATCATAAGATTGAGTTTGAAATATGTAAAATATAAGAGTTCTTGACTCTTAAAGATTAATATACTAGGATCTACCCTTCAAATATAGGATTCTAAAACCTTAGTTTTCAATCATAAGGGCACGCACTCGATTTAGTTTTAAATCATAAGGGCACGCACGCAATGGTAAGGAGTGAGTTGATCCTTACATATTATAAAGGTTTTGTACTCTCAAAGAGAGGCACTATAGCTTCTACACTTTGAGATAAAGGGTTTAAATGGAACACGGTTCTTTTTATTTTTAATAGAACAATTCTCCATTCATTCTAGTAAATGGAACTAAATGTGTGACTAGAGCTTAGCTCAGCTATTAATTCTTAATAGAACACATTAGAGTATAAAAGGGTTATGTCTTTCTCACGGACTAATAAAATAAAATATAATTGGAAGTAGGGGAATCAACATTCAAATAAAGTAACTCTGCAAGCTGTGCAGCAATAAAATATTATGGGAATAAAATCACAAAGGTTGAATCGTCTCAAACAAGTCACCCTTCACCAAAGGTTAAATAATGTATATTTCAAAGGAGTCGACCTTGCCCTTCTGTCGAGCATATGCAAAATTATCAAAATTCTGTAATAAGGCCGTCCCTTTTTACATATGCAGAGATCTTTACTAATAATTGTAATAAGATATAAATGGTTTGAAATCTGAGAGAGATCTTTTAGCGAGTAACAGTTCTCTTGCAAATCATTATTAACAGGCCATAGTTTGAAATATGGGTTGGATCTTTTAAAGAGAACCATTCTCTTGTAAAATGCTAATAACAAACAATAGTTCAAGACTGAGACGAATCTCCTTGGAGAGACAATCGTTCTCTCGTTGTATGCACTGACATAATTATCACAATCATTAAAAAATAGGGCTGGATCTCACAGAGGGACTGCCCTTCATTTTTTGAACGGTTATACATTATTTAGAATAAAATACAATAGGAATGGAATTTGTTCTGAGAGTTATCCCCATGGTCTATCCCTTTAACGATGGATAGAATCTCCAACGATATGCTCCTTCAATTCTATCATTTCTTTTTCCTTCGCGAGATCTACACAGAGGTATGTTTTCTCCAAAACGAACTTCAGAGGAGTTGGTTCTTTTTTTGTGAAGGAATTTGTGCAGAGATTGCTCGTAATGCAGAAATACGATTCTCGATTAGATAGTGGCCATTCCTTTTCCCGCGCTCTCTGTCATGAACGATCGGTATCAAGAAAATCACCGCTTTCTCCTCGTCTAGTGGCCATAGTAAACTTAAAGTTCCTCTCTATCAAGATTTGAATGAATAAGTTTTATTACAAATATAGAGCCATAATAAGATTTTTCTGGCCTTCCTGCTTTCCTGAATGCTGATGAAGTCTTTGAGGAGCCGCTTTGCACTGAATACGAGGGAAAGGTTGCAGGGTTCGAAACCGCTTCAAGGCACTACAAGAAACTGGTCTTCACACCAATACAATAAAAGAAAACCAAACATAAAACGTGTTTGAACAATGCCCAAGAACTAAATATAAAAAAAACAATACATGCATTGAATAAACTAACAGAAGCATGAATGTAATGACAATTCCCGAACAGTAAAGAATAATTCCTGAACAATAGAGTGATATGCTTTCTATTCACATCACTCAGCTACTTGTTATATATGCATGCTTGAGATTCATAATACTCAATCACTTTATATATATATTAAGTGATAGAGTGTTGTGAATCTCAATCATGCATATATATATATACATGCATATATATACTAAGTGATTGAATGTTGTGAATCTCAATCATGCATATATATATATACATACATGTTTGTTATTCACAACACTCACTCAATTACTTGAGTAAGAGTATATATATATATAAATTTGCATTTATATATTTGTTTTATTTTTTTTTGTTAAATGCTATCACTTATTCGATATCTGTTGGATGATTCCCACGTTGAAGTAACATTGAACTAATTTGGGATCCATCATTGATATGTCATTTTTACGACCTTAAATGTAATAGTGTAGGCATTGAAATATAAATTTAATACGTTTGGACACAATAAACAAATTCGAGTGTTTATGTTCAAGATTAACCTTAAAAACAATGCCTGTACTTCTAAATTTATTGATTCCTCAAACCTATTACAACACATATTATATTTGGGTTGTTAATATATGTGACATTATTTCGAATCATTTTATATAAAATTCAAATTATTACAAATTCCTTTCTCCTTAGGAAGTATCTTCTAGTCACAAAGTATTGGGGTGTGGACAGAAGTGGGACACAATTGCTTTTACCTTGGGTTGGTAGGGGATATGCTGTAATTTATAAATCTTGTAGTGATGTACCATATTGAATCCCTTATAATATGGGACTTGATTTTCTGGAAAAAAAGAAATTTCTTCTTCAATGTAAGAAATGTTTACCCGGTTATTAGAAACTATGGAACCGTCACAACAAAATTCTAAAATCATGTATGCTGAGATAATCTTACTATTTGGAAGAGATAGTATTTGCTACTTCGTTTAAAAAGTGCCTTATATAAGGGTTGATATGCACGAAGGCCTACCACTTTTTGCAAAGATTCCTACCAGTTATAGATTTTAATTGCGTGTAGCAAATAATTAGAAGTGAATTGATTGTTTTACATAAGGGTTGATATGCATGGAGGCCTACCACTTTTTGCAAAGAGTCCTACCACTTATAGATTTTAATTGCGTGTAGCAAATAGTTAGAATGGAATTGATTGTTGTACATAAGGGTTGATATGCATGGAGGCCTACCACTTTTTACAAAGAGTCGTTCCACTTATAGATTTTAATTGCGTGTAGCAAATAGTTAGAAGTGAATTGATTGTTTTGAATTTGTGCTTGGATTGAATGTATGAGATAAAGAAGCATTATTTTCATCAAAATAAAATAAATATTATGAAATTATGGGAATGTGTTATAAATTTAGAAGTTCAAATTCGAAGCTTTCATTTCCTTACCTAAAACAAAGGAAATTCTTTTTTAGTTAAAATATGGATTTCATTAAAATCATTAAATAATATTAATATTTTTAATTACATAATAATTAATTAACTAATATTAATATTAGTTAAATAACTATAATATGAATTAAATTATTTTATAATTATTATGTTTAATTAATTATTATAAAATAATAATATTGTTTAATTAAGAAATGTGATTTATCAAACAATTAAATTGTGTATTTCATTAAAATTATTAAACAATATTATTCTATTAATATTTCGGAGATATGTGTATGCGCACACCCATTACTAGCAACAAAAACATTAATAATATTAATGTGTCTGAATACTGAATACTGATAGGTGTAAATGTGACACATACTATAAGAAAAACATTAATATGAAAAGTATGTGCCCCATTTACGCCTATCGACATATTCAGACACATTAATATTATTAATGTTGATGTTGCTAGTAACGGGTGTGCACATACACATATCTCTGAAATATTAATAGAATAGTATTGTTTAATAATTTTAATAAAATACACAATTTAATTGTTTGATTAATAACATTGTTTAATTAAAAGATATTATTATTTTATAATAATTAATTAAACATAATAATTATAAAATAATTTAATTTATATTATAGTTATTTACTTAATATTAATATTAGTTAATTAATTATTCTGTAAATAAAAATATTAATAGATTAATATTATTTAATGATTTTTATGAAATCCATATTTTAATTGTTTGATTAATAATATTGTTTAATTAAACAATATTATTAATTAAACACTACTATTATTTTATAATAAGTAATTAAAAATAATAATTATAAAATAATTTAGTCAATGATAATATTAATTAATTAATATTTTATTTAGTTAATATTAATATTAATCAATTAAATAATTAATAATATATTGAATAATTATTTGTTATTTAAATAATTAATTACTTAATTAATTGTAATTCAATAATTAAAAATATAATAATTACGTAATTAATTGTAATTTAATAATTAATTAAATATCCCCAGATGCGGGTGCCACCACGACAATTGGGCGGCACATGTTGGAGGTTCCTCGACATGGGATCCCATGACGTGGCACCATGCATTACATGCATTAACTTGCCTCGATGCCTTCCTTCTCTCGTCGTTAATGGCACATTCAAGAAATTTCATCTAGATGTCCCCTAACCCGCTTGTTGGACACACTCATAATGCGACATAAACCTTGATGAATGTCAAATTTCACATTGTGAATATGTTGCATCTAACCCTTGATGAATGCCACAATGCAATGTAACCGTTGATAACCATCACAATGCAACATAAACCTTGGTGAAAGTCAAATTTCACATTGTGAATATGTCGCATCTAACCCTTGATGAATGCCACAATGCAGCATAACCCATGATAAACATCACAATGTGACATAAACCATGATGAACATCAAATTTCAAATCTTGGGCATTGTCGCAATGCGACATAACCCTTGATGAATGCCACAATGCAACATAAGCCCTCATAAACATCACAATGCGACACAAACCTTAATGAACGTCAAATTTCACATTGTGAATATGTCGCATCTTGGGTTGTGTCGTCATATGTGTCACCTATTGGGCATTTCCATAATGCGACATAACCCTTGATGAACGCCAAATTTCACATCTTGGACATTGTCGCAATGCGACATAACCCTTGATGAATGCCACAATGCAACATAAGCCTTGATAAGCATCACAATGCGACAAACCTTAATGAATGTCAAATTTCACATTGTAAATATGTCGCATCTTGGGTTGTGTCGCCATATCTGTCACATATTGAGCATTGTCACAATGCGACATAACCCTTGATGAATTCCACAATGCAAGAAAACCCTTGCAAAACATTTCAATTCTATCAATCACAATATTATGCAACACTTGATATCACAATTGGTGAATCACTCATTTTATACTTTAACTAAAAGTGTATACATATTATGAATATCAATATTATGCAATGCTTGATATCACAATTAGTAAATCACTCCTTTTTATACTTTAACTAAAAGTGCATACATATTATGAATATCAATATTATGCGATGCAACACATAATTGAATTGGTAAAAGTGTATACATTGGCCCTCATAAACATCATAATGTGACACAAACCTTAATGAACATCAAATCTCACATTGTAAATATGTCGCATCTTGGATTGTGTCGACATTTGTCACATATTGGGCATTGTCGCAATGCAACCCAATCCTTGATGAACACCACATTGTAACGTAACCATTGATAAAAACCACAATGCGACATAAACCTTGATGAACATCAAATTTCACATCTTGCGCATTGTCGCAATGGGACATAACCCTTGATGAACACCATAATGTAACATAAGCCTTGATAAGCATCACAATGTGACACGAACCTTAATGAACGTCAAATTTCACATTGTTAATATGTCACATCTTGGGTTGTGTCTCCATATGTGTCACATATTGTGCATTATTGCAATGCAACATAACCCTTGATGAACGCCACAATGTAACATACCCCTTGATAAACACCACAATGCGACATAAACCTTGATGAACATCAAATTTCACATCTTGGGCATTGTCGCAATGCGACATAACCCTTGATGAACGCCACAATGCAACATAAGACTTGGTAAGCATCACAATGCGACACAAACCTTAATGAAAGTCAAATTTCGCATTGTGAATATGTCGCATCTTGGGTTGTGTTGCCATATGTGTCACATATTGAGCATTGTTGCAATGCGACATAACCCTTGATGAGTGCCACAATGCAATGTAACCCTTGATAAACACCACAATGTGACATAAACCTTTATGAACGTCAAATTTCACATCTTGGGCATTGTCATGTCAAATTTCACATCTTAGGCATTGTCGCAATGGGACATAACCCTTGATGAACACCACAATGCAACATAAGCCTTGATAAGCATCGCAATGCAACACAAATCTTAATGAACGTAAAATTTAACCTTATGAATATGTCACATCTTGGGTTGTGTCTCCATATGTGTCACATATTGAACATTGTCGCAATGCGACATAACTCTTGATCAATGCCACAATGCAACATAACCCTTCATAAACATCACAATGCAATATTAACCTTGATGAATGCCAAATTTCACATTGTAAAATGTGACATAGACATTAATGAATTTATGTTGCATTGCATTATCGACATAAACGTGACAATGCAACAAAACCCTTGTAAATAATTACAATTCCTTATAACCCATGTTGAACATTGAAAAGTTGAATTTTAGATTGTGACATAAACATGGAGGAATGTCACGAGCTAACCTAAAACTTTATGAACATTACAATGCAACAAAACCCTTGCAAAACATTTCAATTCTATCAATAACAATACTATGTGACACTTGATATCACAATTGGTAAATCACTCCTTTTTATACTTTAACTAAAAGCATATATATATTATGAATATCAATATTATGCGACACTTGATATCATAATCAGTAAATCACTCCTTTTCATACTTTAACTAAAAGGGAATACATATTATGAATGTCAATATTATGCGATGCAACACATAATTGAATTGGTAAAAGTGTATACATAAGCCCTCATAAACATCACAATGTGACACAAACGTAAATGAACATCAAATTTCACATTGTGAATATGTCGCATCTTGGGTTGTGTCAGCATATGTGTCACATATTGGGTATTTTCGCAATGCGACATAACCCTTGATGAATGCCAAAATGTAACGTAACCCTTGATAAACACCACAATGCGACATAAATCTTGATGAACGTCAAATTTCACATCTTGGGCATTGTCGCAATGCGACATAACCCTTGATGAATGCCACAATGCAACATAAGCCTTGATAAGCATCACAATGCGACACAAACCTTAATGAACGTCAAATTTCACATTGTGAATATGTCGCATCTTGGGTTGTGTCGCCATATGTGTCACATATTGAGAATTGTCGCAATGCGACATAACCCTTGATGAACGCCACAATGCAACGTAACCCTTGATAAACATCACAATGCGAGATTAACCTTGATGAACGCCAAATTTCATATTGTAAAACGTGACATAAAGATTAATGAATTTATGTTGCATTGCATTATCAACATAAACGTGACAATGCAACAAAACCCTTGTAAATAATTACAATTCCTTATAACCCTTGTTGAACATTGAAAAGTGGAATTTTACTATGCGACACTTGATATCACAATTGGTAAATCACTCCTTTTTATACTTTAACTAAAAGTGTATACATATTATTAATATCAATATTATGCGACGCTTGATATCACAATTAGTAAATCACTCCTTTGTATACTTTAACTAAAAGTGTATACATATTATGAATATCAATATTATGTAATGCAACACATAATTGAATTGGTAAAGGTGTATACATATTATGAATATCAACATTATAAGATGTAGACATAATTGAAATTGGTTTAAATTGTTCATGTATATTCTTCTTGTTTTAAATATGGTCATGATGTATAATCATGTTGAAGTTTCTAAATGTTAGATGGGTTGAGCATCAATCATTTATTTAAAATATTTAATTCAATGCAATAATGAAAGTCCTATGTATTACATAACAAATACATCAAATATATAACTAAAATGTGATTAGAATGAGCATGAGTACTCAATTTAATACTAGTACTCAATTTAATACTAAACGATTATAAAAAAATGATAAAATATACTTAATTCTCATAGTAATGTTGCATTACCATTTACCTAAATATCACACTATGCCATCATCATTAAATAGCCAAAATAATCAATATAAAATTATTCAAATTATAATTAATATAAAATTAATATTTTTTCATTATTAATATAATATTTAATTAATACAGATGAAATCAACATAAATTTATATTGATTTATTAAATAACTAAATAATGTTAATAATTAAATTTATCTATTTATTTATTTTAAAACAATTAATAAGTAAAAAATTATTAGAATTTATATTGATTTAAAAAATAATCAAATTGTGTTAATAATTAAATTTATCTATTTATTTTAAAACAATTAACAAATATAAATTTACTTAATTTAAATCATCTATTTATAAATAACACAATAAAATATAAGTAATATATTCTTAAAAATAAGATCATAAAGAAATGTATATGGATGGAAATTTAATTTCTCTTAATGCAATATCTATTAACATTTATATTTTATATTTTTTCAATATTATATATTTCAAAATTTCAAAATTATATATTTTAAAATTAGATAAATGTACATTCAAAATTGTATAATAAAATCAATATTTTTTTTAACATTATTATTGAAAATATTATTATTAAAATTAATATATTTTGAAAGTTTTTATTAAACTTTTCACAAATTACTAATTATAATTAATCCATTCAAATTTTATGATTAAAAAAAACAAAAAAAACAACTTATTATACTAATACTATCATTTTACTTTTATTATACTTTATTAAATATTTGAATATTTATTTAAGTTTTTAATGATAAGCATAATGGATTTAATAGATTTTCTTATACACAATATCAATTTTTTATTGACATAAATATTGTTGTAAATGTTTCTTTTACAAAATTAGAACATGTTTTTCTTAAAAACATGCATCCATATTATCTTAAAAAAAATAACATTAAAGATGTTTACTATGCTGAAATAAAATATGGCAAAAGAGTAGACTAATACTAATCTCATATATCTTAGAAGATATTCTGTAAAAATAAACAATATTATCACTACCTGGTACTATTTTGAATTCTTAATCTCAATCGTCCCGTTCTCTCTTTCTGTAAATGTTTCTTTTACAAAATTAGAACATGTTATTCTTAAAAACATGCATCCATATATATTCTCTTTAAAAAATAACATTCTAATCTATACATTTAATTCATGCATGCATATTATCTTCAAAAAAACTTAGCATGCTAATCTATACCTTTATTATTAACAAGATATATACATAAATTTAAAATAATTACATACCGTACCAACTATAACATAAATTTAAAATAGTTCGATATATTCATTGTTTAAAGATTATATCCAACTATTTTTTGTTTTTTCAATTAGAAAAAAAAACAAAATTAAAATACTGCTAACATAATTAATGATGATTACATTCCTTTTAAAATATACCAAATTGCATTCCTTCGATGCTTATTACATTCTTATTGAAGTCCGCACACTGGGCCATTATCTGATGCACATAATCAGACATAAAAAAATGCATATATACCATGTAAATACCGAATGCCTGTTCAAAGCAAAGGGTTGCCATATTTAAAGATTAAGTTCCAGAATCGATATTCAATATTCTGCTGCATATTACTGGAAAGAAAACACAAAATTTCACCACAGCTGCTGTAACTATTCAGCTCCAGATTTGTTTCAGACGCAGAGAAGATTGAACCCATATTAGTTCCAAAAGTTTGACAAACATAGAGTCAAAACTCTGCGTCTCTTAGCACAGGAAGATCCTGCCTTTTCTTCTAGCCTGAGAATGGCATGCCTCATTCACGTGAAACCAACATATGCTGCCCATCGGCACCAGTACTATAAAATCCATTAAACATAAGCTGTCTCTCTACAATAAAAAGTTCACATTGTACTGAATACAAAAAGGAATGTTCCAGCAATGCTGTATATCACAGGGTCATTTTTGTTTTTTGTATTTTCAAACCAATGCACATGTTTATGTCTGAACATGGAATCATTAAAAAGCCTTGAAAATAATTCAAAACTAATTTTGCGTGCACAGAACATTTGGAAATAAAGGTGATTGGCGACTGGAATCCACGTTTGGAATATAAAACTGGTAGATTAAATATACATGATGCCTACTCTCCACGCTTAGATTTTAAGAATGACCTGTGACTTGGATGGATGAACTTGCATCTATAATATTGCCTCCGTCTTTCGAGGTAGCGCTACTTTGCATGTGCTCGCCTCACTACCCATCTTTCCCCGGTTCAACATTAATGAAGGCTTGGCTTAGCATTTGGATTCCTAGATAACCCGTACTGCTTTCCTGCATTAATCGACCGTCATAATTGTGCAGCTATATATAGAGAAGCAGAGATATATACCTTGCAGCCATGGATTCGACGGGCGTCGACAATAAGGGCCGCAGGATTAACCGAGCGCTTGAATATTCGCCTGTGGAAGGTTGCGAAATGTGATCTCTTGCAAAAGTTCCACGGCCCGGCCTAAGTATTGACAGCCGCTAATAATATACAGTAATTGTTGTCTGGTCGCCTTGTCAGTCGCAATCCTGGCTGGGATATTTTTGTTCACATTGATCGCTTTTTCAGCCCGCCTCCTTCTCGTTCACTATTAATGATACCTCAACTTCGATGTGTCTTTTTTCTGTATTTGCGAAAACCTGCAAAAAGGGCATATTCATCAGCATCGAATGCAAGCAAAACAATATTATTTATGTAACAAAAACGACATTCATGATACCTGAAATTCAATGATTCACAATGCAGCCGCCGTCAGTGCTTGCGATTCAACCTGTGACAATACCTAAAACAAAATCCTTATGCTTGCGATTCAACCTGTGCCAATACCTAAAACAAAATCCTTATGTTATGAGCCATTTGTTGAAGCGGTTAAGAAATTCTTAGTTAGTTGGAGGAGCCGCATCCACGTGTATCAATACAGTTAGCATTTCCTATGCGCCGCATCCACGCGTATCAATATAGTTAGCATTTCCTATGCGCAGCGTGTTCAAGCGGTTGAAGGGTTATTATTTAAGCGTTGTTAGCTCAGGGCACTCGCAACCGCCATAGCTTCCACGCTAGCTCAGGAGCCCTTTATTAGTAAACCATTAACACAACCATCCAAGCAATCTCGATCACTGTTTGTTTATTTACTTAAACCATTGGCTTATGCTTAACTAAAAAAGACGACCATCAAAGCCATCCGGAGCGCACACTTGTTCTGTGTTACCTTGAATCTAGAGAATCCATAGATCTTAGTCCATTTCCCCCAAAAATCAAAGATATTAACCTTTATATTATTATTATTGTTATTGTTGATAATGATTGAAAGTGGTTATAGTTTATATGAGGTGATTTAGTGGCAAACAATTGTGAATTAATGTTTGGAATGAACTAAAGGGGTGAATACAAAAGAAGCTTGTACTTGTAGATCCTTTGGATTGACACAATATTTTACCTTGGGAACATAAAGCAGTGGAAGATTAAAATAAGAAAGCAATTTTGTTATAGGAGCTTTAGGAAGATTTACAAAGCATGCCCAACACCCCTAGCAAAGAATAAAGATAATAGCATGCATTGATTAAAGATAATAGCATGCATGATTGTTTAGATGGAAAAATATTTCAAATGCTTTGGATATTGTTGACCCTTGAAATAGTAAACACAAATAAAATGGTGTTGCTAGGTAGAAGTTAGATATATCATATAAGTTGAAATGCGGAATTTTTTCTAGATGGACTCTTCAAACAATGCTTGTAACTTGGTATTTATAATTCATTGTAAATGCATAAAGAAATGCACACACTTTTTACATTGCTCATTGATTGTTGTTATATTTTTCTAATTGGAACACATATATTAAGAGATTAGAGAATAGTACAACAATTCACCAACTCTATCTATGGGTGCTTATTATCACAAAAATCACTAAGAATTTTCCAAGACTTAGCTTTTACTTCTAAAATTTTGGAGATACCAAAAAAATAGAGTTTTCTCCAAAATATAGATAGCCTACTTAAAATACCAAGAGTTCTATAATAATGGTTACATACCTTTCAAGAAGTTTTGAAAATTATTGAACCCAAGTAGAAGGAAAGAAGGACATAGTTTAACCATTTCATCATACATATAGGGATCATGGTCAACAAACCTAGGAATTATGGTTGTTTCACTCTTTAATACTTTTGATTTATGGATCAAGTATTTTTGGATTTGTTTCTAGGTTTTCTATTATTGTAGTCTACAATGGATTATAATCACAAGTAAACACTTATATTGTGATTAACATCACGTGGTAATAAGATTCTTTGTTGTAGCATTGACAACATAAGTTTCAACTTCATGGGAACTTGATCTGACAAGGCCTTTTGAAAATACAACAAAGTTCTAGTTTGTATCATCAAATTTGAGAACAATTAGAATGGGTCATTCCTATTTATCTTTGTTGAAGAGTTATAAAGCACAACTATATGCAAGGATTCACTGAAGTACTTGAGAGTGAAGTACTTGAGAGTGTCTTATTAAAAAATAGAAAAGAAAAAAGAAACATAAACAAAAATAATGATAATAATATAAGGGATGTTTGAAATTGGTGTTAGATCTAAGTTTACAACACTAGGGGCTGTATGGACTCAAAGAAAACTAGATATAGTTTTTGGGTAGTATTATTTACATTTTATTGTCTTTTTTTTTTATGCAGTGACTAGTGTTTGAGTTGGTTGACATATAACTGTTTCCATGGAGGTCTTGCAAAATACTCTAGAAACTGAGTCTAACAAAAGAAGAAATCTTGGGACTCACACATACATGGTAGAAACCATGAGGAGATTTAAGGTTTAACTTTAGAGTTGCAAGGAAGTCAATGAAAATATAAGAAAATCTTGATAAGAACATAATTACCCTACTGTAGAATTTGACCAAAATTCATGAATCAATCCATCAAGGATAGATTTCAAGCAACGATGGAAAGAGTACTTCAAGGAAAAAGTTCCACAGTATTAACAATATTATATCTAGTGATGGGAAATATTCACCATTTGAATCATCGAACAAAGATAAAACTACTTTTAAAGAGAGAGAAGAGAGGAGCTGCGTTAAAGGATTTTGAAACTCGACATTTTGACCCCTACTTTTAAAGATTCAATTAGTAGTGGTTCAAGGTCTTCTTATCATAGATAAAAGGAAAAGACGCATTCTTGAGTCTATTTACAAGGGAAATTCAGAAAGGTAAAAACACATACCTTTGATGGTGGAGTGAAATCAGATGAAGAAGTTGAGGCATGGATTCTTGCAATAAGAAAATATTTTCAAGTACATGAAGGTTGGAGTGGCTATTTTTAACTTGAATGGTTGAGCATCCATTTGGTGGGAAGACCTCAAGAAAGTAAAGAAGATCAATGATAAAAAAATAGCTTGGAAGTGATTTAAGAAATAATTTCAATATAAATACCTTTTATAAAGATACTATGATGGTAAGATCACTACTGCATTTCTGGCCTTTAGAGGGGGTTTCCTTCCGCCCCCAAAAGTGACCTACGGGGGGGGTTTGGATTTGCGGGTGGTTTTGGCAAAACCGCCCCTAAAGGCACCGATGTTAAATTTTTTTCCCTTTAAGGGCGGTTTTTGACGAGATTGGAACTGCCCCCAAAAGTGACTTTTGGGGGCGGTTTGTGACCCCCCTCGTAGACATCTACAGAGGCGGTTTTAAACCCCCCTCGTAGACCCCTTCATAGAGACCTACGGGGGCGGTTTTGAACCCCCTTCATAGAGAACTACGAGGGTGGTTGTGAAACCCCCTCATAATCCCCCTCATACAAACCTACAGGGGTGGTTTGGAACGCCCCTCGTAGAGGACTATAGGAGCGGTTTCAAACCCCCCTCGTATAGGCCTATAGGGGAGGTTGTGAACCCCCCTCGTATAGTCCTATAGGGGCAGTTTGGAACCCTCCTTGTAGAGGCCTATAGGGGCAGTTTAGAACCCCCCTAATAGAGGCTTATAGGGGTGCTTCGGAACCCCCCTCGTAGAGGCCTATAGGGGCGGTTTGGAACCCCCGTCTTAGATGCTTATAGGTGCGGTTTGTAACCCCCCTCGTAGATGCCTATAGGGGTGGTTTGGAACCCCCCTCGTAGAGGCCTACAGAGACGGTTTGAAACCCCCCTTAAAATTTCTTATTACAAACCTTTGGGGGTGGTTACAAACCCCCCTCGTAGTGACATATGAAGGTAGTTTAGAACCCCCCTCGTAGCAACATACAAAGACGGTTTGAAACCCCCTCTATAGCCATAGTAAATCACAATAAAATACATTTTATTAAAAATACCAATATTGCAATATCAATAGGGCATGGAAGAATCGAACTACCAACCTCTTGCTTGTAAGGCAGGCACTCTTCCATTGAGCTAGAACCCTTTCAAAATTGGGGAGAGGAGCATATGAACACCCAGATTGCATCATTTGTAATTATAGTTAAAGACAATAATATCCAAAGACAACCATGCTTAAAATCCAATTTATTTTTCAAAACACATTGATAAGCACAAAAATGTATCATAATAAGCCTAGAGCTCCTTCTAACTTTTGAAACTGTTTGAAGAGACCCCAAAGATGTCTAACCACAAAAATATGCATAAGTAATCTCATATAGGATCTATGTTGGTAAAGAAACTGGGATTTAAGTCGCTCATTTATAGATAATTAACATTGATCATATACTAGATCCACAGGGTATAATTCAAAATTGTTAAACACCATAACCATAAAAGCATTACAAGATTATATTAATCCAATGAAAATGAAAGGAAATGAGAAATCATAAAATTGTTAATGAAATCACCTTCATTCAGTACTTATACTCAAAACTTGGTAACCCAATACATGGAAGGAAGTTATCCACCCAGTTTTATTTTTACAAACTTATAATGTCACATATCTCATACATTACATAATTTCACTTTACTATAAAGACATATCTCTCACAACAACACAATTCCACAAGGTGGTAAAGGTGGCCTCTAGCAAAGGTATAGAAGAAGGATCCACCAAAGCATATTGAAAGTCATCCATAGAATCATCTACAGAAGATGGTGGTAAGTATGCCTCACATCACTAACAAGTATGTTGTGCATCACCAACCAAAGCATTCACTATAAAACAATGAACTCCTATAACATAAACATCTCCAAATGTGACAAGATCAATATCAACACATCCTAAAACTAGAAAGGCCCAATGTGCAAAATGCACTACCAAATGTGCATCATAACAGGAGTCCTTCCGATTCAACAACAGTTCAAAAGAAGTCTCTATATAAGGTTCATCAATAAGGTCCAATCAAGTTGCTTCTTCCTGGAAAATGTTGTTTAGTCTAGAACATTTCATACATTTACCATTTTCTTCGTTGTTGAGATCATCCATTCCCCTATGCAGTTGCCTTGAATAGACAACACACTTGTGAAAAAATGTAGTGATAGCTAGGCCTTGATTACAACTAGTATAGCTTTTAAACCACACTATCCACAAAGAGGGGGAGGAAATAGAATAGTTGAGATTAAAATTTAGCTAAGATGGAGAATGTTGAGAACCTATGGTGGAAATGGTATAGAAGGGAACAATTTTCGGATATCGAAATATTCACTAAACACTTTTTATGGGGATACCCAAGCAGATTACAAAAAAAAGGATCCTTCTAACCTAGTGTTCAACAATACTAGAATCTTTTTCCTCAAGAGTCCCAAAGCCTACTTCCAAACAAAAAAGACAAACATACATTTTCTTAGAAACCGAAAATAAGCAGAAACTCAACTGTAACTCAAGTCAAAATGTGTTTATGTCTAAATCTACAGAAAAGCAAGGCATTCAAACTGGTTCAGTTCTAGTGGATCAACTAAAATATACTGAAAAACAAGCTATTCAAAGCGGTTCAGCTCCAATACAATGATTAGCTGAGTGTGAGTCAAGGTGCATGCGGGACAACAACCTTGCAGAATCTGCTGTGGAGATCGGAAAACAAACTGTTGTACACAAGTCAAAAGAGTCCCAACAGGACAATATGTCTAAATTAAAAGGGAATGAGAGTTCTATGAATTCCCAGAGTAGAGATGATACTAGGTGTATCGCATGTGTACCCTTACATGGGTCCACATCTTCAATGAATCTCTTAAATAGGGAAAACAGTTGCAAGTGGCCAATTGTGCATGCAAAGGTTGTCAATGCCATTGATTTACCAAAGGCTGGTACTTAACTAAGAATATCTTTAAATGACTTGAAGACCTTAAGGTATGAAGAGAATGCCTTGACTTCACACTCTATTGATACATGCTTAACAAAGCAGCTAGAGACTAGGGTATTTCATCAATCAAGCAGTAGGAGACTAGATACAGACAACTTTCTAATTAACTCTACTTTCAAAGTGCCAAGTGGTAATTTTGTCCCAACTACAAAAGCGCAGAGTGACACAGTCCACTCTACTATTTATAATGAGGATTCTGCTATGGAAGTTGGCATTGATTCTTTTGTAGATGTTCGTGAAAGTACAAATTTCATGCCATTTGGTGCTTCAGATCATGCTACACCTGCAACTGAAGATAGAACATGTGTAAATCAAAGTGGAGGTTCAAAGAACCTAAAAGGAAGAGATCCCATTTGTATTTCGCTGGAGTTAGTTTCACCTTTGCATGATAACCCTCTAGCTACTGAAATGGATGTGAATGTAGACAATATGCTTGCATGAGGAATTATGAGCAAAGAACAATGCTGTAAATCTGATCTCAATTTAATCTTGGAAGCACACAACCAAAGACATGCTTGTACTGGAAATTGTGATTTGTCTCAGAATGGACACTCATCTTTTGAACAAGCAGGAGAGAATGCATTTAGAGATTCAAAGCAGGCAGATCCACAACCTCCTGAATAGGATAGAGAAAGAGCAGACAATGGTTGTGATTTGTTGTTGGTTAAAAATGATAGCTTTCTACATATCTCAACTGATGCTGGTATCTCAAATGATGACAACAATAGTCAAGAAAGGGTCGCAGATGGCTTACAAGAAAGTGACAAGAGCTCTCAGACCAAAACTATACCCTCCCTTGTTGATCAGAGTAATTCAGAGATGCTGATAGATCCTTCTACTTTGGCCACATTAGAAGAGAATACCCAGTGTGAAGATGTAAGCACAAAACATCCTGAGCCCGATAGTTGTAAGGAGGATCCTGCCCATGTTTCACAAGGTATGCTCCAGTTGTACATTCTTTATGGCTCAGTAATGGTTCCACATGGGAAGCCTTTGTTTTGATCATCTTGTATTTCAGGTTCGTTGTTTCCTTTCAGTTGAAACAATTAGTAACAGTTTGAATCTGATTTAGTAGTATCTATGGGCAATCATACTTGCAAGTAGGATGTTTGTTCAGATATTATGTAAAGGCCAGTTTAGAAGTTTACCATTACACATGGTGTTTGGAGTAAGATCAAGAGTTGTCAAATGTTACTCTATTTGACCCTTAACTATGCCTATATGTTTTAATGTTTCTATTCTCTTGTCACATGGTCCTTTGAAGAGCTCAGAAAGCCATATTTTGGTTTTTATTTACAGTTCATGTTGTGGAACTTACCCATCCTGGACCTTTCATTTATTTCTTGTTCTCCTGTTTACTAGAGTTTGCTTGGCTTTGGGAATCCTATATGTAAAGTTGTTTTATAACTATATTCAAAGTCAGGGGTCTTTACCTGATCCTCAATCTGTCTGACACATTGCTGACTTATCAAATGAAATAGGCACACAATATTCTTGTTTTAGTAAGCTCCAAATTATACACATGCATTATTTTATATAGTTTCAACATTCATGCAAAGTGAGAGTAAAGAGCTAGGATGTAGAGTCTAGACTTTGGATTATAGAGTTTTGAAATGAACCCTACCAAGGTAGAGAATAGGTAGGATCCAAGCTTCGTAGAAGACAAGCAGGTCATGAAGTGTGTGCCGTCAAGAGTTCCAATAAAGGTAACTACAAAATAAAGTATACAAATATAGAGAATAGGTAGGGATCCAATATTTTCAGGTTGGATTTGAGATTTGGAGTGTTGGATTGTGGGGAGTTCATTTTTCTCTGTCAAAACAACTTTATGTGGTGTGAATAAACTAAGTTTACTACTTTTAGGTTGTTTTTCTTTTTCAAGAAAAAAAATTTAGATAAAGATACCCTTCTATGAGAAATATCCTGAAGACAAGCAAAGCAGGTCATGAGGCATTTGTTGTCAGGGGTTCACTTTTCTATGTTAAAGTAGCATCTTAGAATTTAATAAAGGTAACTACAACATAATGCCTACAAATATAGAGAATAGACAGGGATCCAATATATTAACATTCAGGTTGGCTTTGAGGCTTGAACTGTGGAGTGTTCATTTTTCTCTATCAAGGCAACTTTGTGTGGCATGATTAAACTAGTTTACCACTTTTAGGCTATTTTGTTTTTCAAGAAAAAAAATTCGGATAAAGATACCCTTCTGTGAGAATTTTCTTGAATTCTAACAGAAGCAAAGTAAATTTTATAATTTGAGGTGCACCAAAAGTAGAATGGCTTTTGGTCAATCCTGACTGAAGCTAGAGTGCCCACCCTCATTGAATCTAGAGTGCCCAAAGGTTGGATATGGTTGAACTGGAGAGATTTGAATTGACTCCAATCAAGGGCATATAGACCTGGGATTTTAGATATATAAGTGAAAAAAGTTCATTCTTGATGTCCCAGGCTCTAGCATCTAGTAATTCCTGACTGCTGAGGAAACTATTTCTACAAATCTTAAATAGAATCTAGTGTGTATGAGATTCATTCCATATCCTGACCTCACTTTTATTATGGACAATAAATTTTAATATCTTAAGAAGATATAGTAATGGGCCACCCTTGGGTGACTTTGGAGATTTCATCAAGTTTCCCATCTTTTTCTTCTTTCATAGTATCAGGATTCAATGTGCTCACACTTAACAGTCTTAACTTTCTCTCCATAATTTTGTTGTTTCTTTTGTTGACGTTGTAAAGGCTAATATGTCCATTCAATTCAAATGAGGATATTGAATTGTGTGCTTTATGGATTTGAAGCGAAGGGTTTTATACCCATGCTCCAAGAACACAGGAATTGTGTCCATGTTGCAATGGGCAGAAATTTAATTTTTTTCTTGAAACATCTACTTATCTAAAGAATGAATTAAGTATGGGTCAATTCTTTAATCCATGTTTATTGCATAGTTTCAAACTAGGAAAATAACCATATGGTTTGAAGCTGGCCGAGAAAATAGATGATTTGAAATATATTCTTAGGGGAGCAATGGATATTACCTGAGTAACATGAGTCATCAGTGGAAAGTGCTAGAAGTCAAACACTCATTGTAAATTGGTATCTAATTTAGGTAAGATACCAAGGGATCATAATGTGTTTGTTCTTCAAAATTGCTGTAATACTTCTTCAGGACAACTGTCTTTAAATGCAGAAGATTATATAGAATGCTAAGAAACATGGCAACATTTTTATTTTATTTAGTTATTTTTAACAGAAATAAAATGAAATCAAATTTATAATTTACATAAATTCGATGCCTTTCCTCCCTTGGCCATACCTTGCGTCAGTCATCATCAACAGTTGTAAGTTCAACTACATCAGCATAAGCTACTTTCAGGTGCATTTGAAATGATTTGCATGCTAGTGCACCTAATTTGTGTACAATATTGAGAAAGGATGGGAACTTCCCTGCATTCCTATCGACTTCATTAATTGCATTAACTGACTCAAAACCTTCCATGTGTCTGGAGGACGTCTTCCTTAGACTTGGTTTACAGAATTACTCTATTTACTTTATAGATTTAGCAAACTCAAAATTTTCAGTAATCTGGACTGTGGGTGACAATATGTAAACAAAATAATATCATGATATAAATTCTAACCTTAACTGAGTCATTTGTTGCTCTATCTCCAGGGCTTCATTCTTCATCGCTTTTGCTTCCCATGTTGAAGTTGCTATTTTTCTATTCATTTCCAGAACTTTCGTTGGGGTTTTTTGAGTTACGCAGTGTTGGACATAACACATGCACTGCAGGATCACCAACCCTTATTGAGCTTGACCTCACTGTTGCGTTATGGACTCTTAACTCCTTTCTTCCATCTTTTCTTCCAGTCTACCTAGTTTTTCCTCTAGTTTTGATGCTTACTTTTAAGTTTTATTTAATACATCTTAAATTTTTCAAACTCTTTCGTGAAGTTCAGGGTTTTGATATATAATCATGAAACATTATGAAAAATTAGAGATAAGATAAAGGATTTAATTGACTAAACTGTTTTGACTACAATAATTAATGCATAAAAGAAATGAACTATCTTTAAGGTGTACTCCCTAAAGCCCAACTGTGTAGGGCTAGTACTACAACTAGCTCAAAAAGTTTACTTTTCTTTATAACCTACCATTAAAAACTACAAAAGCATAGAAAAATATTAGAGAGTGATAAATACTCAAGAAGTACTGAAGGGTCCTCTCCCGAATGGATCTCTGAAACAACGGACCGCCATTGATCCAAAATTCCTTGTCAAACAATATTCATTTGAAGCACAAACCCAAAAGGGCAATCCATTGTCCTGGTACATTGATTTTTATCAAATAGCCAGACTCAAAGAATAAATATGAAATCCTTAAGAGTATCTTTGACATTTCTTTAGAAAATTCTAAAACCTACAAACAACTATTCAATTACTTTTTAAAGATATATACACAATAACTTGCAAATTTTCATAATCAATTCATTAGAACTTGATTAAACAATACAAATTTGGTCTTCTGAACATTCATTAATACAAATCAATATATTAGATACACATCTATAAAATGTAAGAAACAAATTAAAAACACCATCCTCATAGGATATATATTAAAATAAATCAGTCCTTGCAACGAGAGAAAAATGAACTCCGAGGGGAAAGTTACGGACCCAAGACTACAACAATAGCATGTATTAATTGACCAATTCTTTGTCGAAGATCCATCCCTGCATGCTCCTCAGATAATATAATCTCCATAGAAAGACTCAATGTTTTCTGAATAAAACAAGATATACGAATTAAAAACCAGAGAAACTCTTCAAGAATAACTCTAAACCCATTTCTACATCATATGAGGACAAAAGTCCACTCTTTAGGATTCTCAAATTCTTAGAAGAATCAAAAGAGAATTTTATAATATGTTGCAATAACAAATGTATTATGTTGTTCTTCACTGTTATGTTATTTCACTTAATACACCTCCTTCCACCCCTTTTCACGATGAAGTAGTCATGTAATTACTGAGATTGTTGAAGAAAACTCTCCTTTCAATTACCTTGACTTTGGGCATAGAAAGTAAAGAAAGGTCAACATGTTTGGTTCCCAAAATGAATACAAGTGCAAAATTCCTGCTGCACTTTCCATGGTCATAAAGCCCTGATTTCTAGCTTGTTTCCTTTTTGTTAATGCTTTGACTGGGAGTATTAAGATACCCTATATTAATACAAGTCCAACCAAAAACATAAAAAGCAATTATTTTCTCTCTGAATTTCAAACTAGATATCATGATAATCAAGGACCACATATCCAGATGGTAACCTACCTGGTCTTGGCTAACTAGACCTCAGGCATGTGGTAATCCCTTTGAACAACTGCATAATTTGACCACAAACCCATGACTACAAAAGTAATAGTCCTTTTGAAATATTGGGAGCTTTTAAAGCTCCATATATTGGCTAATTTATAATGATTTCAAAGCCTTGTTCGGTACACTCATGTTAAAATTACAAGGAATATTTTTGATATAGATAGTTACTATCAACTAAGAAAATACCATTAATCTTTTGGTGCAAGGAAAAACTGTCAAGAATATTCTCAAGCCAACACATTAAAAGTTGCTACTTTTTAGAGCAAGGAAATTAAGGCCATAACGTAAATAGAAACAATATTGAGGGCAATCTTAAGTAATTTTTTTTAAAGAATTGCATTTTATTCAAAGCATTACATCAATTAGGAAACCTACAAGGGCGCTATATCAAGTGAAAGTATTCACAAATAAGATTAACACAAAAAACAATGATCAAAAGTAGCATATGTATACCTTCTACAACAAAGGAGATATAGAAAACTGAGTATCTAGTGTATTCATGTTCAAAATACTCCCTCAAAATGTCATGAAGTCTCAAGAATTGATTATACTTTTTTCATTTTCCAAATTGTATCAATATTTTGAGCCGTAGTCATGCACAAATTTTCTGAAATATTTTATAAGAGTCATGATACTAATTAATTTCAAGACTTACTAAATTCAATAATACTCTTAAGGATGTTTGAACTTACCTAAATATGTGGAACACAAGAAATCCCACTAGCTTCAGTGGTAAGGCAAAGACCATGTAAGGACCATATATGAAGAGAATATTTAGGTTCCTTTTCCATCACACACAATGACTGTACAGTTGAAGGAATCAAAGATGACAATTCCATTCCTCCTGCACTGTAAAACAAACCATAAAATGTAAAGAAATGTATACCCTATGCTACAAGAAAATGTATACCTTTAGCTAGTTTCCTATACAGGGCCTTTAGTTGCTCTAGAGTTTGTTCTACAAGAATTTTTTGTCTATAGTTTATCCTCAAAATGTCTATCTCTATGCCCAAATGATGATAGTTCCTAATCAATATAATCCACCCCAATACTACTTGGGTAGGGTCTTCGAACTGGGACATACTCTCATACAACATGAACGGTAATACACTAGATTCATTAGTGAGCTAGGACTTCATTAGTCACTGGAAAAGTGAACAAAATCAGAACTTTTCTTTTCGTGTCCAAAATCTTCTGTCTTCCTAGCAGCTTCACTAGTGTCATCTCCTACAATTGGCCTAGTATTGTTTTGGTTATAATGTCCATTAAATCTCTATGGTCAATGACAATTCCAATTTTATAGTCTCGTATACTATAATTGCTTCTAGAAACTTTGTGTGCATTCATAAGCATAATGTTTTGCATTGTATTCTCCATTCTTAAAAAGAATTCTGAAATGAAGTTCTTCTACAAGGGTCTTCAAATGAAAGTTTCAAAATTTTCAAATGAGATTATTCCTATGTTGTCTCTAAAATTAATTTTTCAACAATAAACTATGCCACACAAACCATTTTCATGCTTACAATATGATTTAAATTGTAGCTTTGAAACATTAGGTTGAAAAAAAACACATACAAATGTATCACCTTCCTGGATGAACACAACCTTTCATGTGTCATGTGCCTTATGTCCATGATTGTAATATTTGCATGAATAACACTCATCTTTACAGCCTGAGTCATGTTGTCGTTTCCTATAAGGAATGCCCTGGGAGGTTGAAGAGAAGATTTCATTGACTAAAGAAAGTTTAAACTACAACAAAATCCTATACAAGCCTGCTGCTAAGGAAATAGTGTCTGGATATGCCATTTTTTTACATTGGATATGAGCTTAAATACACAATGTTTCATATGCAACTCTGCAACAATTGGATATGCAACATTGGAGCACTACGTTGAAATAGTGGCTTTGTTGGGGTTGAAACATGCCTATCTTCAAGAACAATCCTATCTTGGGAGATGGTGCCTTCATTCATGAATGCCTCCCAACTTTGAATGGTTTATATGGAATGCTATTATCCATCACATGCTACATGTATTTCTTGATTGGTTCGTAAAAGTATTTATTAAAGGAAAGAATATCACTCTCTTTAATCACACGCAGTCTGACATTTTGTATCTAACCACAGAGAGAGATTTAGAATAATCTAAGAAACCTTACTGTCACCAAAGAATGGATCTCAGCTATTGAATCATGCCTTTGATTGTAGTATACACTCAGGTCATGTATTTATCCAACACACAACTTTAAAAACCCCAATGTTTTCTCACACAGCCACACATTGCTTCATTGAATCATCACACACAAGAAGGCATAACACAAAAAGGGCTCAGTGAGAGAACAACAAGTTACCAGTTAATTTCTTTCACCTGGACTTCACCCACTTGTCATACTATCCCATGACAATCTATTCTAGTGTAAATGAGTAGAGTCATAAGAATAGAAGAGTCCTTCAATAATGCTTCATGGAGTGGAAGGAGTGACATTGGAAGTTATTAAAGAGGGAAGACATCGAAGAGAATGGGGCTCACTTTTTTGAATGATAGCAATTTTGTCTTAGAGTGTATGGTAGTAGTTCACAGATGGGAGTTTTGGACCAAAGATAAAATTGCTGCATCTGGAACATAAAGGGGTGCTGGTAGTGGTGCTTATGCCTTTTCTTATACCACCTATGCCTCTCTTGCTAACTTTCAATCTTTCAAGTCTAATATCACCCATGAGTAGTAGACTCTCGAGAAGCAAGCACCGAAACATCAACTACAAGAGAAATAATAGGAGAAGGGAACAAAAGGGGCTACTATCATCTAACATAATATACATCCATCCATATAGAGACATAGGTGGTAAGAGCTAGTTTACCTTCCTGGTCGAGATCTAGTAGCTTGCAACTGATGATCTTGTCAAGTCAACCTTATCTACTCCAATAGCTTAACCAACAAGTATAGAACGCCCAAATGACTTGACTACCTCATATACATATGCTGTGTTGAGGGATGTTGCATCAAGAGATGTAGTATATAGAACAATTACTTGAACTCCAACTTTGTATTATGGATATAAAACATCTACTCGAACTGTTAGATGCTTGCTTTGTTGCTTGTTTTAAGACCTCCGCCTCTATTACTGTTGTTGGGTAAACTACTATTAGCGCTGGATTAACGAATGCATCAATGAATTATTTATGTATGGAATAAAATGGATAAACTTAGATGACTGGACCAACTGCATCTACAGTGTTATGTCTGCAAAACCAAAATTCAGCCTAACATAACAACTTAAACTGATAGTAAATGACTTCAAGACAATTAAAGAGTTTTCAAGGTTACGAGGTACCAACCTGAAAAATTCAATGAATCAATTGCAAGATTTCATTGCAATTTGAGCCGACAAATAGTTGAATAGAAGTTATGTCCGAGTCCAATGCAAGTGCTAGTGACCATGTTCATTTTTCTATCGACTGTCCTATCAATATAACAAATCCACGGAAAGATGTTGCATCATAATGTGTACAGTTTCATCCAATCTTAATTGAAAAACACCATTAAATTTCTCTACCAAATGCATTAGAAAAACACTAAACTAAAGCTAAAATTTATCAAAGGTTTCTCTCTTACCCATAAAATTGAACTCATAGAATTTGCTCATGAAGGTAAAATGGTTAATGCACTATCCTACTCCATTAGGGCCCATTCTCCTGGTTGTTGAGGATGTATAGTATGCCTCGTTTTGTACTCCATAGGTTATTTTGGAGCTTTGAAATGAGAAGGTTTGAGATGATGACTTCCTTGGATAAGAATTGTTGGTTCCTAGATTACACTCTGCTTCCCCCTCTGCCTCCACGTTCTTTGTCCTGCAGTTTAAAAAACAATCCATTCCATCAACTGATACTGTAAATGAACTAAACAATGTTACAAGACTCTAGGAATTGATGCCATGAACAAACTCTGGATTTTCCCTTTTTATATAACACGGCAACATGCCCTTCTAATTTTTTCATTTTTTTAATCCGATGAGTATACCCACCTTAAACCTAAAGGAAAAACCCTAGGCCACTTTACATTTTTTTTATAGTCAAATGCAGCAACCATGCCTTTCCCCGAGTCGGAAAGCATTACAACGCACCAGGGCTGGAAGGAAGAACTCTAGAGTGCCCACAACCAAGGAAGGGAATCTCTCCGATGACTTGAACCTTGGTGGGAATATGACTACCATGGTTTAACCATCAAATCCAAACTGAATGACAAGTCCAGCAAGATAAAAATAAAAAAGTTGGCCTTTGATTTGCAAGACCCCTGTGCTCCTTAGAAAATAGAGAAATTTTGTACCTGTGTTGCCTTGGTCTTCATCTGCATCTTCAACAATGGGCTCCTAACTCGAACCGTTATGTCCATCCTCATGATCATCAGGAAACTCTTCAATCACAGGACCCCTTCGAGCAGGCTGCATAATATCCATCCATAGTTATTAAATTCACTATACTTAGTATACATTTATGAAATCCTACCTCAAATGGAAAAACAAATTGAGCATCCCTCCCACTTCTATAGAAACAATAAACTGAGAAATTGAGGCCCATGCAATATAGTCACAAAATCAAATTAACCTAATGATAAATCAATTTCTATGTAGAATTACCTTTGGCTTCTGATACTCGTGGTCATCAAGGAAACCATTCTGTTTGTTGAAGAATCCTTCCGGCCCAAACATGCTACCCATCCCAAAAGCGCTTCCAAATGGTCTCATGAAAAAGGGATCATCGAAAGGGTCATGGTCAAAAATGTTGGAGAAAACATTTCCCCCATTTTTTGAACCAAATGCGTCTATGAAGAAAGACATGTCGCCATCCCTGCGGCCTCCCTGCATATTTTCAAATTTCCCTCCTCTTTCAAAGAAAATTATACAGCGTGCTGTTCAAATTCTAATAAGGATTTTAGATTGAAAAACTAAAAATTACGAACAGTGAAAACAGAATAATGGGAGTCGGATCAAATTTGAAGGGTGGGGCAACATTTCACTTTGAAGGGCTATGAGATATTGAACCCTTCAATGCTCACATGTAAAAATAAGTCATTCTTTTCATTTGAAAATGTATTAGTACATCAAAATTTCATTGTTTACTTACGTAGTAAAGTCGAGAGGCTTTATTTTGTAGTGGATATGGCGGCACTGAAAGTTATATATGTCATATAACACAACCATATTTCAACCCGATCTAGCGGCTCAGTCTCTAGGCACTATGCCACCTTTTCCATCTCAGTAGTTTCCCAAATTGATCTCGCGTCTTAAACTTTTAACCAGTATAATAATACAATTAACTTGCTAACCCCATTCCAATCCAACTTTCATCCTTACAGCCAAAATTAATACTATTTTACTCTTTCATTATTTTCCTAAACATGAGGAATTTATTAGTGAAACATAACTTAGGAGACACACAAAAAATCCACTTTCCAGATGTTCAGTGTGAATTTCCATAACTAATTTTATAGATCTTTTTTTCTGCATCAGTGCAGCTACAGTTAGCTTGCTAGCCCAATTCCAATCCAACTTTTAACGAGTATAATAATATTTAATACCTCTTAAAATGGGTTCCTAGGCTGCTTTGAACAATACAAGCTCGATGAAGAATTGGGTTCTTCAACTCTTCTAAAAGCAACACGATGCTTATTCTTGGAAAAGTTCAATCTTTGTAAATCACTAGCGTTTTTCATACTAATATAAATTCCAGCCTACATAAAATCTAGCCTACTTAACAATGGAAAAAATGATAATGTAAGCCCAAAAAGGAAGAAATTGTTTCAGAAGCCAAAAACATTGGGCGTTGTGTCTGGTCTGTATATGCTGCTAAATTAGTGAACAGTAGATATGTATGTAGAAAGGCAGTAAAAAAGGTGAAGGGAAAGAATCTGAATGGTAATTTTTTTTGACTTCGTTGAATTGAGGACCATAATTCACTTTCATGCACCTATATCAAACAACTGCATTTCCTATGCCATTTATAATCCTCCTTCTCGCAAGTCTATCAGAGAGAACAGTTCAACAAAGAAGTTGGATTGGATTGAAAACCAATAGCAAGTTTCTTTGTCACTCTAATTATGTACCCTACAATAGAATTGAATGCCAATGAAAACAATATATGTTTTAATTTTTCATTCAACACTATGAATGCCACACGTACTTGGGATAGAATAAGTTTAAGTGCTACTTACATGTTACATGCTATGTTATGGTTTGAGCAAAGAGAACTATCCGACTCCGGGAAACTTTTGTTCTCAAAAGCTGATTAAGGACCCTGGTTGCTCCTTCTCTATAGCCCTCCACCTAGATCTTGTTATACATACTAACTCTGTGGTATGACGGAGTAGAGGATGTGTTGTGAAGCATAAGTAAAACGTAGGGAGACCAAGTAGAGAAGAGATTCATAGATGGTTGAAGTTCTTGTTAAATGGTTGAAGTTCCTGTTCTATTCAAGACCAAATGATAAGGGAAACAAAATAAAAAGGTAAAGTAGCACTGCCATTGTAAAAATCAAGATTACAAAAAAAATTTTATCCCCGTTTGTATAGTCGAACACAAGAGTGGTCACTGGGCATTCTAAGAAAATTTCTAGCTTTTAGCATTTTCCTTCACCAAATGTTGTTGCATATTCTCAATCATATTGAAATTCGATAGCTAGTTCGGATTGTAAGTGTAGTAGTATCAGTGGTCTTCATATTAATAAATCCCAAGAATCTTAAACCGTGTACTCCCAAGAATCTTAAACCGTGTACCAGAGGAAGGTGTCAAGTCGACGATTGAGCAATTGGGGAAAATGGCTCATGCAATATAGTTTTAGATACAAATTTTGGATTCTTGATCTAACTCATTAACTAGATGCATGGAGGCTGGCAGAGTGGGAACTTCCCCAAATCCCCAAGAGTTTTGGTAAAGCTCGGGGGCAGAGTGTCACACATGTTTCCCGTAGGGATGCAACCGTGGCCAGTGGCAACTGTGTGGGGAAGTACTCGGTTTTAGAGTGAAAACAATGGTCTTCCTTGTCCCATCCATTTCAGGAAAGTTAAAGGGAGGCTAAATTCTCAAGAGCTTCAATCGGGCGACAATGGAAAATAGGGAAAGACAAGGAGCACATGGAATCATATGCATGTACACTTGACATATGAAGAAAGAAGCAATTGGTGTTGTTGCTGCAATTGGGAATCGATAAATGATGTTCTAAATAGCCTCTGATGGAGATTTGTGACAAACCCACTCTCGGGTCCAGGCTTCAACTTTGAAGCCTTCAAGGCCCGTTTGACGTTACAAAATTTCAATCAAACAATAATATTGTGTTTGAACTTTGAAGTTACATAATTTTAATCAAATAATTTTTTTTTTAAATAATTGATGGGTTCATGAATGGATAAAATGATGCACATACATGTAAATTCATAGGATGTCAGCAATCCAATCATCCTTTAAGTTGAGCTCCTCAAAGAAAACAAATTTCTTTATATATTTTTATGGCAGGATGGCATTGGCAGCTTCGCTCTGCAAACTCTCCTAGAGCACTGGAGTAAATATGGTAGGTGGAACTTGGAAGTAGCTCGACCACGGTGGAGCAAGGGTATAAGCAAAAGCTTGTTTGTATTCCTGTAATATTATATATTGATGGTCAGAGCCATGGAAGCATGGAGTTCGATCATTGACTTGATGCAACAAAGAAAACACAAGGTGGGACTCGAGAGCCACCTGATTGACTTGATACAACAAAGAAAACATAGGGTGTGAGTGTAATTTCAACCCTTTTACAATGTTCTTCCAAAAGAGATTCTTACGGATACTAATGCCCTACCTCCCCATTGAATACTGGGATCTAGCGGTTTTGAGAGGGATAGGAGATGTTGTTGGCAGATTTGTTTTCTTTGATGAAAGGGAACTAAGGTGGAATAACAAACGCATGGCCTAGATTTTAGTGGAGTTCGACATGGACCTAGGACTACCAGAAGAAGTTGAGATTGTCACTGAAAAGGGGTCCTTCATTCAAACCCTAGAGTATTGGAGAGAACCTTTTCGGTGTCATGTATGAAGATCCACTGGCCATATAAAAACAAATTGTCCTTTAGTGGTTGGAGAGGCTTATTCGCTGGAGTTGGTTTCAGAAGCGGGAGAATAAGACTTAAATGGGAGGACTCAGAATGCTCAAATGGAGGTTCCCAGTCAATTCCCCTCTACTGAATCTTTCATTGGTAGGTTAAAGATTTTCTTTCCAAATTTATTTAGTACTTCTTTAACTGAATAACACATTATTTTGCTAAGGAGTAATGAGGAGTGGCTGGTCAATATTTTTGAGGGTTTTTGGGAAATTTTCTTCGAAAATTTTAACAATTCCCATCCCTTTACTTCTCATTTGAACCCTATCATCTCATAAAACCCTCCTTTGATTTCCCCCTCATCGACAAAACTGTTGGTTGTTACAAATCCCAAAAGCCCTATTTTGACTGAGACCTCTCCTCAGGGACCTCACACTACCCCTCATTTACACAATGAATGCACCTTGGCTTCTCACCCTCCATTGGATACAAATTTGTTTACCAAACCCTCGGAACCCTCATACAAAGAAGCTCTTATTAATAAAGCGCCTCTTCAGACCTATAAATCCTTTGTAGATGGATCTGGCCTTGTGGATATTGCAAATGCCACCATCAAGAAGAAGCCTAAAAAAAATTCCACTAACAAGAAAAAAGACATGGGGGTTGTTGAGGGAGGGTTGGAAACATACCCCATAATGGTTTCTTCAAATTACCCTGTTTCTGTTCCTTCTCCTTCTGGGCAACTTAGAGCATTGAACCCTGATATGAGGGTTCCTTAATGCTAGTCTTAATCTCTCTTAACATTAGGGGGATTGTGGTTGCCTAGTCCAAGATGTTATCCCTCAAGGAGATTTTGTCTACAGTTAAACCTGATGTTGTGCTTCTTCAAGAGACTATGCTGGATCATGTTAGAGCTAAAGATTTTTTTCTAAAAGTTTGTCCGACATGCATGGAACTGTGTTGCGGCAACCAGTTGGACTTTCAGGGGGGTTACAATTTGGCAAGATGGAGTCTGATAGAGAAGCCAAAAAATAAGGGAGGTTGGGGAATAAGAGATCTCAATCTCTTTAACAAGGCCCTAGCTACCAAATCACTATGGAGGGCACTTTTTCATGATGGTATTTGGAGTGTCACTATGAGAAGGAAATATTTGAAAGGATTTGATGTTGTATCATGGCTGAGGAAGAAACACTTTTCTTTCCCAATAGCCTCCATTATCTGGAAAAATATATTGACTACACTACTTGTGGTTAAGCGATGGATTGCTTGGAGGGTTGGTACAGGTACGAGAGTTCTTTTAGTCTTGAATCCTTTTATGGGTGGAGGATCTGGCTTTATACTATCAGAAGAACTGCTACCACAGCTACACAGTCAGAGTCTTTATTATCTTGCATATATACATAAGACAAATATCTCCAACCTGACAGGTTCTAGTATTTGGCTCTCTGTGTAAGATCTCGGACTCACAGGAACTCTAGCCAGTGAATGGAACACATACATACAGGGAATTTACCAAAATGGGATCACTCTGTCTACAGAACCAGATAGGTTGGCTTGGACTTGGAACAAAATAGAAGGGATTGTGCAGACAGTAAAAGAGGCCTATAATGCATTTATATATCGTTATGATAATGATGATTTGAGGTGGTGGTATACAGTGATATGGAAAATCAAAGCTCCTCCAAAATCAATTCTATTTATGTGGTTATGCTTACGAAATAATGTCTTAACATGGGATATTTACAGAGAAAGGGGTGGAATTGGACCTCCAGCCTATCCATTATCTTTGAGCAGTGAGGAGACCATCCAACATCTTGCAATAGATTGCAGCATTACACAGGAGCTTTGGAATTTGATTTGTAACATTCTTCAAGTCAAAAATAATTAGCATCTGCAGCCCCTTTAAGAAAATTTAAAGCTCTGGTTTTTAACAAATCCCAAGGTAAAATCAATTCCCTTTATTGTCACACGGGGCTTATGGATTTTACTGAACGCCATTCTTTTTTAAGGCTACAAACAGACCTAGAGGAGGTTGGGAGAGGGATTATTAAAGCATCGACAGAATTCGTCATAGATCCAGGTGTGGACAAAGTAAAATTTTTGATAAATCGATCAATTTTATTTGGTAATTCACCCATGGGATTCTTCAATGGCGCAACAAATAAGGATCAAAGTGGAATTGGGATTTTGGTGAAAGACACCTCCACTCACTGTTTTAAGGCACACATGGAAACTGATGAAATGAAACTGATCAAGTTGAATATAGCATCGACGTTGACCAATGTATTTAAATTTTGGTTAACTTTAAAATTTTGTCTCCTTGTATTTTATTAGACTGGGTCCAAAGCTTCGTGTTAACAACAAATCCTCAGGAACAATACATGTAAAGTTCGGAACCATGCCATTATCGGGCATGTTTTACCTAAAGTTCTTCCTTGACCGTCACCGATCATAGGCACCGATGACGATGGGGGAGAGCTCATTATTCACGCAGTTAATTGAGTCGGTACTGGTATGCACTAACATGTGTCTACAGCAAGGCGATAGGTGGTGGCACATCTTAAATAATACAGACCGTGAGTCTTTTCTCTCATATGATGATACCCAAAACTTGAGTCCAACTTTGAAAAAACATTTTCCCATCTAAGTTAATAAAGAGGATCATCAATTTGAGTAGGAGGTACTTGTTCTTAATTAATTGTCACCTTATTTAACATTGAATAACCAATGCACATCCAAAAGGTTCCATTCTTGTTATTGACTACCAATATTTGTTCTATCCAAGGTGATGCACTTGGTCATATGAACGCTTTGTCTAATAATTATTGTAATTGCAACTTGAATTCACTCAACTCATTAATTTAAAATATATTCTAGGCCTTGGATATGGGCATGTGTGTGTTATGTTATGTTCTCTTGTTGCCATTGTTATCCATTGGAATCCACTTGAGTTACCCTTCACAAAAAGGGGAAAACAATGAGAAGAAAGGGTAATGGTAGAATGAAAATTACTAGCATGTTGAAATTAGTAGGAAGATTTTCATTTTTGGTGTTACAGATCTAAACATTACCAACACATCCCACTTGTAGTTGAAATTAGATTCACTATTTAGAGATCATGTGATGTTGCAAGGCCTTAATCATTACTCAAGAGTTCAATTCAATCATGAAATTTAAGGGGGGTTCCAAAAAAAACACCTCCCAAAGTTCAATTCTCGTGACTTTTAGGGGGGCTTTGACAAACCGCCCCCAAAAGTTATGAGAATTGGGCTTTTAGGGGGGGTTTTCAAACAATCACCTCCAAAAGTTCAATTCTCATGACTTTTAAGGGGGGTTCTAAAAAACCGCCTCCAAAAGTTCAATTCTCATGACTTTTAGGGGGGGGTTTGATAAACCACCCCCAAAAGTTATGAGAATTGGGCTTTTAGGGGGGTTTTCCCAAAACTGCCCCCAAAAGTCAAATTCCAGGACTTTTAAGGGGGTTCCAAAAAAACCGCCTCCAAAAGTTCAATTCTCATGAATTTTAGGGGGGGGGGGGGTTGACAAATAGCCCCGAAAAGCTACGAGAATTGGGCTTTTAGGGGGGGTTTTCCCAAAACCGTCCCCCAAAATGAAATTTCAGGACTTTTGGGGGCGGTTTTAAAAAAACCACCCCCAAAAGTCCAATTTTCATGACTTTTAGGGGCGGTTTTAGAAGACCACCTCCAAATGTCTGAAAAACTTTTAGGGGGGGGTTTACCAAGACCCCTGCAAGAAAAAACTGCCCCTAAAGGGCTATTTTATTGTAGTGGATCAAATAATTTCATCAGATGAATTTGAGACATATAATTATGAAGGATTATGCAAGTAAGTTTTTGGAACTAATAGGGTCTATTCCATATATTAAGGATGAAAAGATCAGAATTCAACACTTCTTGAGTGGGTTTCCTCAATCATACAAATATATGTTTGCATTTGATTAGCCTAATACTCTTGATGAGACAATTAGTAAGGCTAAATACTATTATGAATAGAAAAAGCATAAAATATAATCCAATAAGGCATGGAAGGAAAAGATAAATAGAAATTTAAGCAAAGAAAGAAGGGAATCAAGCCTTAGTATTATAAAAATAAGTCAAATAGTTTCAAACCAATTTATCTATCATGGAATAGTTTTAAAAAAAAATACCCAACAGAGAGTGGAAACAAGGCCTGTAGGATTAGTGGGAAGGGGGCCAGGTGAGCCTATGAAATGTTTGGGATGTGGAAGAGATCATATACTTAGAGACTTTCCCCAAAGATAAGAAAATTGTAGGACTATCCACAACATTATAGTTCAAGCTACAAGAGTTAGTGGTGTAGAAATGATCATTCCTAGAATTTATGCTGGTTTGGAGAACCAACAAGCAAACCACCAAACGTTTATGGTGGGAGTGGAAGGTAAGGTTGATAAGAAACCTATTTATATTTTGATTGATCCAAGATGTAGTCACAACTATATTGTACCTAAAATTGTTGACTTTTGCGTTCTTAAAAAATGTAAACACAAGAAATCATTGTTAGTGTAGTTGGCTACATGAACTAAGAGAAAAGTAAGCAGGTTGGTGGAAGCTTGTTCACTAGAGATGGATGGACTTTTGAAATGGGAAAATTTGAAAATATTTCCACTTGGTTCATATGATGTATTGATCAACATGGATTGGATAGAAACACATAAAGTGAAACTTGATTGTTACGATAAAAAATTTGATTGTATAGATGAAGATGCAAATCCAAAGACAGTGAAAGGTATTTGAAAATCTATATGTATAAGATAGATTTCATCCTTACAATTAAATAATAAATTAATATATGGATCTTAGTTGTATAGAGTTCATGTGTTACGATCAATAGAAAGTGAAGGACCAAATCTTAAAGACTATCCAATACTTTAATAATTCAATGATGTATGGGTAAAACCGTGAAGATGGGTAACACTTCCGTGAGAATTGAGCACCGAAGAGACATAGAGGAAGCTATTTGGTTGAATAACCAAATTTATTTGATCGATTAAATTATTTTATTCGTAGGAATAAATTAGGTTAGTCAGCCGAATAAGCGCTATGTTATTTGGTCGAATAACGTTTAACGGTTCACCATTAGAAATAACAGAGTCCTTGATTTGTGTGTGAGGTATTGTGGGACGTAAAAATGTCCGGCGTTTTTTTATTTATTCAGCCGACTAATTATTCGGCCGACTAATTATTCGGCCGAATAATTATTCGGCCGAATAAATATTCGTTCGAATAATTATTCGGCCGAATAAATTATTCAGCTGAATAAGTTTACTTCATAAAAGCTTGACCGCGACCAGTCTTTGTCATTTTCCTTTGCATATTTCTGGACCCTGCTACTGGAACCGTCCGTGCCACCCGTCTCGCCACGCGTCCACGTCTGTTGGTGGACTCCACCACCCATACACATCTGTTGGTGTTCTGCCACCCTTCTCAGCAGACCATTCACCACCCTATTTCATATGTTGGTGTTCTTCCAGCCCTTTCGGTAGGCCATTCGCCACCCCTCTTTGGCAGACCATTCGACACCCCTTTCGCCACCCTGTTTTGTGCCACCCCTTTCATCTCCCTATTTCGCGCCACCCCTTTCACGACCCTATGCTGCTCATCATGACTTGGAAAGTCTCTAGTTCAGCGTGCTTGTTCACCACGGAGTTGGACAATGCCCAATTTGCATGGTGGTTGGTCATCATGGAGTTGGACAGCGTCCAGTGCAGCTAATTTTCTTTATTTATTTTTTCTTTTTTTTCTTTTTGATATTTTAATGTTGGTTCATTGTTGGCAGGTTCTGTTTCATTTTTTCAGTGCTCGGCTTCGTTTTGCTTCCTTCGTTATTGTTGGTTTGTTTTTCGGCTTCAGTCGCTCATGTTCGGTTTTGTCGTTGGCTTCCAACATTGAAAAATAAATAGGTATGCTTTTTAATTAAAAATTAAAAATAGTTATGTTGTTTAATGAAAAATTATTTATAGGATGTTGTTTTGATTTTTCAATTAAGTTCTCACTTTAATTTATGATAAATGATTTTTTCAGCTTGAACTCTGTCCATGTGGACAGTGTTCATGAACTCTGTCCATGGACAGAGTGCATGGACTCTATCCATGGAAAGAGTTCATGAACTCTGTCCATGTGGACAGAGTCCATGGACTCTGTCCACATGGACAGAGTTCATGAACTCTTAGTACTATTTAATGTTGGTTGTATGTTGCTGTAAGCAGCTAGATTGAGTTCTTGTACTTGATATATTCCATTAATCACGATAGCAACTAACTTGAATAATATGAATAACAACAATAAACAAATAAAGGAGTTTGGTGGATCATCCAAATATTGAGTTGTAACGCTATTCTTATTTTATGTTTAAACAACAATAGCTCTCTATAATCTTAAAAACCTGAATCTTAGTTGGATTCTGAACCCGACATACTTGGTTGAAATTAAAGAATTTGTGTACACCTCTCCTTGTTAACGCATCTATTTTAAACCTATTTATCATTCTTAAACCCCACTCTAGGATCATCAAACCAAGTAAAAAAAGTAATTCCACAAACCATTGGTATTATCCCGACTCAAGTCTACATAATCCCGGATGTTTATATTGGTTCCCACCCCTCCATCCCCCCCATAAAATTATAAATGCTTTCTCCCCTTTAACTTATATAATATAACACTGTAACATGTTCATGAACATAGTTCATGACTTTTCATGAACAGAGCATTGAAAAATAAATAGGTATGCTTTTTAACTAAAAATTAAATATAGGTTTGCTCTAAAAATTAAATATAACTATGCTATTTAATTAAAAATGATATATAGGTATGTTGTTTTTCTTTTTCAATTTATTTCTCAATTTAATTTATAATAAACTGGGTTTTTTCAGTTAGTGAGTTTATGAGTTTGCGAGTTACTGATTCCTTGACATAAAGAAGTGTAACCTTCACTTAATATTTAACCATATTGGTTCCATTCATTTAAGACATCAAAAACACTTAAAAGATTGGCACATTAATTCCTCATACATCCAACAATATTAGCTATACTCATTTTAAGAACTATTAGATGATATTAGGTATATCTAGGTCCTTATTAAAGAACTTAGTTTCTTTAGCAGCTAGGTCTTATAATTTGTAGAATTAATATGTAGAATTTGAATATGTTATGAGTTGATATTTGTGTAAGTGTATATATCATATCAAATGGAAAGAGAGGAGTCTTCAAGGAAAAAGTGTAGGAGGTCATCACATTCTTCGGGAGTTGGTGTCCAAATTGATAATCGAAGGTTGTCGACTTCACCTCAGAATTCAAGCTTATTGTACAGTTCACATTCATCTCATCATTGACGAGGTGATAGGGGTATAGATGATTCCCCTTTATCTTCTGTGGGAGAACGTCGATCTCGACCTTATGTCGGTATGAACATCAATCTTTTAATACATGTACAAATTGTATTTTTGTGTGTACACAAAGTTTGTACATTTTTACACATAACTCTGTTTTTATTTGAAGCAGAGCATGGTTCAGAAGAGGCTCATAATTCTATAGAGAGGGAGGAATATCGAGCAAGGGAGATAGAAGTGGGTGCAGAGCAAGGTTCCCAAGAGGCTCATCATTCTACTTAGAGTAATGAAGGTCGAGCCAGGATGCAATATGTTGAACTAGCTGAGGGTTGTACACCCATAACAACATATCCATTTGATTATAATCATGTCGTAGATGTAATTCACACCATTCGACAACCTCTACAACTGAATGAAATCGTGGAGAAGAATAGTTCATTTTCCATCTTCGAAGTGTTCTTTTTACGCATGTTCCTGCACCATCATGTTCACCTTTTCCATGTCCAGTTTCAAAGAAATTCCAGCGATATTTAATGTTCAACGCTTTATGAAGTCGACATAACCAAAAAAATGATCGTGAAGATTTAAATTGTCCCGCACATCCATCCGACCATATCCAATGTTAATTGAATTTAACTTCATGTCTTTTTAGTGAATCATAGAAAATATTTTCAATACAATGCTGAACAAAATGTGTATCGTGTATACGATTATCACTGATATAAAGTGATATTCTTTAATCAAATATCGATTGTCACACGTGCTTTCAATGCCATCAACACCCTATTGAGAATGTCTATATAGAACATGGACAAATATCGAAACTTGGTCAGAATGGTAGTATTCACTCTGTATCTCTTTTTGTGTAGCAAATGTGTAGTTTTCTGCAAAATCAACCACAGACAAAATTGTTCTGGGTGGAAAAATTTCACAAGACTGTTTGAATTGAAGGTCTTGCTATCGTGCTCTATGTGAATGCTTGGTGTATTTATAAATTTCACTTTCAAATTTCTTGAGAAAACATGTCACACATATTTTATCTTCTTGCAAATCAATTCTTTTGGAATGTGCATCACTAGAACTTGTAGCATAATTGTTGTATTCATATCTTCTCCAATCAACGGTTGCATTTGACAGTGATTGGTCATTATCGATAGGATATTTATTGTGGAATAAAACCAAATTTCCACAATGATGATAATGATTTCCATTGACACATTTCTTATTATAAAATACTTCATCTTACCAAATTCAAGAAACGTGTTGTAATATAATTGAAATTCCACATGATAACGACAACAACATGTGTCACGTATAGTAATAGGTCTAACATACCATGGTTTTTGTTGCACAAATGTAGTGATTGACACATTAATTTCACGATGATATTCCTTGAATTTATTGAACAATTGTACTTCTGCCATTTCCATTATATGTTTTGGACAACTTTCATATACATTTTGTGATACTCTTTGTCATATCACATCCCTTGAATTTGGTGAAACTCGAGCATGTTCCAACCAATATTCTTGTACAATATCTTTAACACCTGCTCCCATTCTATCTTTGTAAGGTTGTCTACACATAATTTCCCAGCAAACAAGTTCATCATTTTCATCTATTTTCATTCTGAATTTGCTATGTTTATATAATGTCTTTTTTGAGGTTCCAACTGCTTTTTCTAGTTGTGTTGCCAAACGATTTTGTTTAGTACTATCTGAAACAATTGCTGTCTGAATTGCTCTACGTGCAACATTGGTATCTTTCTTCCTAGATTTTCCAAAAAATTTTATTGCATCACCTATATTTTCTATCACATTATGTTTCAATTTCGATTATTTTTTCGCCTTGTGAATACTCAATAATGACGTAGCACCTTCTAACTTCTTGGACACTAATAAACATCTCAAAATTTGTGCTTGTCCTGCTATTGAATAATCCTTGAGAATATCATCATAAATTTTTGTAGCACGATATCGTGCAACATATATGGGTTTTTTTCTCCATATTTTCCGCAATCAATATCTTCTAACATTTCATCATCAATGGTGAAAGTACCTATACATCAAGTTAAATTTAATTTAACATATATCCAAAAATACAATTCATTATAAAAAATGAATTTGGAAAACACATGATATATACATACCAGGTCCAATTTCTGGATCTTGAACTTGATCTTTAATATTGATTTCGACATTAGCATGTAAATCATTATTTACATCTTCAACAATGGTCTCTTCAGCTTCAATTTGTTCTTCTTGTACTCTATTTTCAATTTCCATTTCATCAACATTATCATGCAAATCTGTATTTATATCTTCAATAATTGTTTCTTGCGTTTCTGCAACTCTTGATTTTTTGGCATGATATCTAAATTTTTGTTTTTCTCTATTAGAATCATCATCACGTTTACGATCACATTTTTTTTACGATTTCTCTTACTACCCATGATTGTTTAATCTATAGCTGATAAATTAAAGAATCATCACTTTATAGTAAAAAATAAAAATTAAGATTTAAAAACAGTTATTAAATTTATAAAAACATGAACTGAAATTTACTTCACGTTATCAAAATCTTGTAAGAGTCTTTTGAAGAAAAACTCATTGGAAAGAAATTTCCTTTGAAAAAACCCCTTGAAAAGAAATCTCATTTGAAAAAAACCTTCTTGGAAAGAAATAAGAACTCCCTGACAATAAATCTCATTTGAAAAAACCCATTGGAAAAGAATAAAAACACCTTGTAAAGAAATCTTCTTTGTAAAAACCACTGGAAAAAAAAACTTCTTTGAAAAAACCACCTGGAAAAATACTTTGGAAAAAAAAAACTCCTTTACAAAAATATCTTGGAAAAAAAAACTCTTTGAAAAAAACCTTGCAAAGAAATAATGCATTTTCAAAAATACACTGGGAAAACAACTCTTTGAAAAAACCCCTTTCAAAGAAATAAGAAGTAAAAATACATCTCCTTTGCAAAAAATACCTTGAAATAAAAAATTCTTTGTAAAAATACCTTGGAAAAAAAAACTCTTTAATAAATGCACCCCTTAGAAAGAAACCTTTTTTGAAAAAACCACTTGGAAAAATGCTTTGTAAAAAAAAAGTCATTTACAAAAATATCTAGGAAAAAAAATACTTTGAAAAAACCCTTGCAAAGAAGTAACTTCTTTGCAAAATTACATTGGAAAAAGAACTCTTTGAAAAAATCATTTGCAAAGAAATAAGAAGTGCAAAAATATCTTGGAAAAAAACTCTTTGAAAAAATCCTTTGCAAAGAAATAACTTATTTGCAAAAATACTTTGAGAAAACAACTCTTTGAAAAAACCCCTTTCAAAGAAATAAAAAGGAAAAATACAATTCCTTTGCAAAAATACCTTGGAATAAAAAATTCTTTGAAAAAATACCTTGGAAAAAAAACTCTTTAAATGCACCCCTTGGAAAGAAACCTTCTTTGAAAAAACCACTTGAAAAAATACTTTGTAAAAAAAACTCCTTTGCAAAAATATTTTGGAAAAGAAATACTTTGAAAAAACTCCTTGCAAAGAAATAACTTTTTTCCAAAAATACATTGGAAAAAAACTCTTTGCAAAGAAATAAAAAGGAAAAATACTTTGGAATAAAAACTCCTTTACAAAAATGCATTGGAAAATAACTCTTTGAATGTACCCCTTGGAAAGAAATAAGAAGAAAAATACTTTGTAAAAAAAACTCCTTTTGCAAAAGAAATCTCCTTTGAAAACCCCTTAAAAAATATTTTGCCCAGACATATGCGAAAATAAAATGTGCAAAAAGAATGAATCTATTTAGTTTTATTTATACAAGTAAAGACAACGTAATTTTTATTTATTTATTTTTTCGGACGACGAAAAAGATTTTGCTTTTGGTTTTTCAGCCAAACACCCTTTGTTGTAAATAACAGTTCCGTTACAGAAAAAGAGTATTTGGCCGAATAATTATTCGGCCGAATAGTCTCCGAGACCTGAAAACTTCACGATTTTGCACAGTTTTCAAGTTTCTCTATTTTTGGAAGGTAAAAACAATCTCTTACACTGTAAATCATCTGTCGGACTTGATACCATTAGTTTCATCATTGAATCTACTTTCCATATGTATATATTTTGTTGTGTATAAGTGAAATCTGATATTTTAAGTTTTTTTTTTCTTAATATGTGTCGAGTTTGGTTTCATATCTTTCAAAATTTCGGTGAAATGAAAAATCCATACTTTAAAAATACACTACCAAAAAATTGAAAAAAAATATGGTGCAGTTAATTGGCGTGTCTAATTAAAAAAGGTATTCGTAGATTTTTTAGTTTTATATCCAATTGAGAGAAAAGTGTCACAACACAAAACATGTTGAAAATCGACAAGGTTTCCCCATTGATCAAATTCAAAAAATAATAATAATAAGTATATAGATCCATTGGTTACAAACTTATAGTCATGCAGTAGTATATTGTGTGTAGATGTCGTAGCATATTTTGTTTTTGCAAAAACCAAGTTTAACAATGATTTTACGGTCGCAACAAAACATGATTATTTTGTAGTCCTTTCATTTTGTAAGAACACATTGTCAAACATTTTCCAAATCGCCATATCAAATCTCAATAAAAAAAATTGAAAAAAATTATAAATAGAAATTTAACATAATTCTCTAAAAGTTTTCTTTTTACTGAAAAGTGAAATTTTAAACAAAAATATCACTTTTGTTCACCCAAAGTTGAAAAACATGAAAAAATCAGATTTATTTTCTCATAAGACCCCCCAAAATAGACACCCATCTATCTTTGAATTCCTAACCTCTAATCTCTCTCTCTTTCAACCCCTATCCTCCAATCTCTTTATCTCTCTCTTTATATCTATACCCCTAACCCACATACTCTCTCTCTCTCTAAACCTCTAACCCCCAATCTCTCTCACTCTAAATCACTCACTTTAAACCCCTAAATTCCATTCTATCTTTCTCTAAAACCCTAAACCCCTATATCTCTCTGTAAACACCTAATCTCTCTCTAAGGCCCTAACCTCCATTCTCTCTCAATAAACCCCTAACCCCCAATTTCTCGTTCTCTCTAAACACCTAGCATCCAATCTCTCTCTATATCTCCCTAAACACCTAAAATTTAGTCTCTCTCTGTCTCTAAACCTCTAATCTCTCTCTCTCTCTCTCTAAACCCATAACCTCTCTCTCTCTCTCTAAACTGCTAACCTCTCTCTCTCTAAACCCCTAACTTCTCCCTCTCTCTCTCTCCAAATCCCACTACTCACCCACCTACCCCTACCACCATATCTATGTCCATCTTCCCCATCACTAACCACCCATACTCCAAAATTGATCTCTCTCTATCTATAAACCCCTATTATCTCCCCAATCTCTCTCTCTTTCTCTCTCTCTCTCTCTCTCTCCCCTAAGCCCATAATCTCTATCTCTCTCTTCCTGAACCCCTAACCTCAAATATCTATCTCTCTCTCTAAAATCCTAACCTTTATTCTCTCTCTCTCTAAACCCCTAACCACCAATATATCTCTTCCTATCTCTCCCTATATAAAACTTAACCACAAATCTCTTTATCTCTCTTTAAACCACTAATCCCCAATCTCTCTCTCTTTAAACCCCTAACCCCAAATCTATGTTTTTCTATATCTCTGTCTCTAAACCCCAAACCTCCAATCTCTCTCTCACTCTAAACCCCTAATCTCCACTCTCTCTCTCTCTCTAAATCGCTAACCCCCAATATCTCTCTCTCTCTATCCCTCTCTAAATCCCTAACCCTCTCTCTCTCTCTATGTCTCTCTCTTTAAACCCCTAACCCCTAACCTCTACCTCTCTCTCTCTCAAACCCAAATATCTCTCTTTCTCTCTCTATTAACCCCTAACCTACAATCTCTCTCCCTATCTCTAAACCCCTAACCTCCAATCTCTCTCCCTCTTCCTAAACCCCTAACCTCACTAATCTCTCTCCTTAAACCCCTAAGCACTAATCTCTCTCTTTCTATTTTTCTCTCTCTTCCTAAACTCTAACCCCCAAAATCTCTCTCTAAATCCCTAACCCCAATCTCTCTCTAAATCCCTAACCCCAATCTCTCTCTCCTTCTCTCTCTAAACCCCCAACCTCTCTCTCTATCTGAGAGGTTGAGAGAGAGAAAGAGATTGGGGGTTAGGGTTTTAGAGAGAGAGAGAGAGAGAGATAGAGATTGAGGGTTAGGGTTTTAGAGAGAGAGAGAGAGAGAGAGAGAGAGAGAGAGAGGTAGCGATTAGGGGTTAGGGGTTTAGAGATAGAGAGGGATATATTGGGCTTAGGAGTTGAGAGAGAGAGAGATTGGATGATAGGGGATTAGAGTGAGAGAGATATTGGAGGTTAGGGGTTTAGAAAGAGAGAAAGAAGAAGAGAAATTGGGTGTTAGGCATTTAGAAAGAGAGAGAGTTTTGGATTTAGTTGTTTAGAGAGAGATAAAGGGATTGGGGTTTAGAGAGGGAGAGATTGGTGGTGAGGGTCTTAGAGAGAGAGGTATTGGAGGTTAGACATTTAAGGAGAAATAGATTCAATGTTAGGGGATTAGAGAGAGAGAGAGATATTGGGGGTTGGGTGTTGAGAGAGAGATATTTGGAGCTCATGGTTAGAGCTTAGGTATTTAGAGAGAGATATTGGAGGTTATGGGTTTAGAGAGAGAGAGAGAGAGAAATTTGAGGTTAGGGGTTTAGAGAGAGAGATTGAGGATTATGGGTTTAGAGAAAGAGAGATAAACTGAAGATTAGAGGTTTAGAGTGAGAGAGATTGAGTGTTATGGGTTTACAGAGAGAGATATTGGAAGTTATGGGTTTAGAGAGAGATTAGAGGTGGGGTTTTAGCGACAAATTTGGAGTTTGGTTTGAGAGAGAGTGAGAGGTTGGGGTTGGGGTTTTAGAGAGAGAACGAGATAGATTGGAGATTATGATATTAGAGAGAGAGAGAGACATAGAGAGAGAAAGATTAGGGTTATGGGTTTAGAGAGAGAGAGAGAGAAGGTTAGGGGATTAGAATGTGTGAGAGAGAGATTGGAGTTTAGGTATTTAGAGAGACAGAGAGAGAGATTGGGGGTTAGGGTCTTAGATAGAGAGGGGATTAGGGGTCTAGAGATATAAAGATAGAGATGGAGAGATTGGAGGATAGGGTTTTAGAGAGAGATATTAGGGGTTAGGTGTTTAGAGAGAGAGATTAGTAGTTAGAGGCTTAGAGAGAGACAGAGATATTGTGGGTTAGGGGTTTAGAGAGAGAGAGATTTGTATGTTAGGGGTTTAGAGAGAGAGAGAGAGATATTAAGAGTAGGGGTTTAGAGAGAAAGAGAGAGATATATTGGGGATTAGGGGCTTAGAGGGAGAGATAGATTGGAAGTTAGGTGCTTAGAGTTAGAGAGATTGAAGGTTAGGGGATTCGAGAGAGATATAAAAGGATAGATTGGGTGTTGTGGGTTTAGAGAGAGAGAGAGAGAGAGAGTTTCAGGGTTAGTGGTTTAGAGAAATATAAAGAGAATTGGATTTAGAGAGATAGATATTGGTGGCTAGGGGTTTAGAGAGAGAGAGGGATTGGAGGTTAGGAATTTAGAGTGAGAGAGAGATTCAGCATTAGGGGTTTAGAGAGAGATATATTGGGGGATCGATGTTTAGTGAGAGATATATATTGGGTGTTAGGGCTTATGGATTAGGTATTTAGGGAGAGATATTGGAGGTTATGGGTTTCGAGAGATAGAGAGATAGATTGGAGGTTAGAGGTTTAGAGAGAGATATAGATTGGAGCTTAGAGGTTTAGAGAGACAGAGAGAGATTGGGGGTTAGGGGTTCAGAGAGATAGATCATGGGTTAGGGGTTTAGAGATAGATTGGGGGTAGGTTTTAAGAGACAGATTGGGGTTAGGGTTTTAGTGAGAGAGAGAGGTTGGGTGTTTTGGTTTAGAGAGAGAGAGATTGGTGGTTAGGAGTGAGAGAGAGAGAGAGAGAGATTGGGGCTAGGGGTTTAGGGTTTAGGTAAAGAGAGGAAAATAGAAAGAGAGAGATTGGTGGTTAGGGTTTTAGAGAGAGAGAGAGAGAGATTGTGGATTCAGTGTTTATAGAGAGAGTTAGATAGACATTGGGGGTTAGGGCTTAGGCCTCAGGTATTTAGAGAGTGAGAGCGAGCTAGAGAGAAATTTGGGATTAGGGGTTTAATGAGAGAGATTGAGGATTATGGGTTTAGAGAGAGATAGATTGGAGTTTAGAGGTATAGAGAGAGAGAGATATTGGGTGTTTTGGGTTTAGAGAGAGAGATTGGGGGTTAAGAGTTTAGTTATAGATTAGGGGTAGGATTTTAGAGATGGGTTGGGGGTAGGGTTTTAGAGAGAGAGAGAGAGGTTGGGGGTTTAGAGAGAGAGGCGGAGAGATATTGAGGGTTAGGGGTTTAGAGAGAGATATTGGGGGTTAGAGTTTAGGAAGAGAGAGAAAAATAGAAAGAGAGAGATTAGTGGTTAAGGGTTTAGAGAGAGAGAGTATGGAAGTTAGGGATTTAGGGAGAGGGAGAGATATTGGCTGATAGGGGTTTATAGAGAGGGAGAGAGATTGTAGTTAAGGGTTAATAGAGAGAGAGAGATATTTGGGGTTAGGGTTTAGGTGTTTAGAGAGAGAGAGAGAGAGATTGTATGCCAGGGATTTAGAGAGAGAGAGAGAGATTGGGAGTTTAGAGAGAGAGAGAATGGAGGTTAGGGGGTTAGAGTGTGTGAGAGAAATATTGGGGGTTAGTTATTTAGAGAGAGAGAGAGAGAGAGAGAGAGAATATTAGGGGCTTAGCGAGAGAGAGAGAGAGAGAGAGAGAGAGAGAGAGAATGGGGGTTAGGGGTCTAGAGATAAGGAGAGATATAGAGAGATTGGAGGATATGGGTTAGGAGAGAGAGATATTAGGTGTTAGAAATTTAGAGAGAGATTAGAAGTTAGAGGTTGAGAGAGAGAGAGATAGATTGGGGGTTAGGGGTTTAGAGCGGGAGGCAGAGATTGGGGGTTAGAGTGTTAGAGAGAGAGAGAGAAGTAGAAATTAGGGGTTTAGAAGTTGAGAGAGAGAGATATATTTGAGGTTATGGGCTTAGAGTGAGAGAGAGAGATTGGAGGTTAGGAGTTTAGAGAGAGAGAAAGAAGAAGAGAGATTATGTGTTAGGGATTTAGAGGGAGAAAGTTTGAGATTTAGTGGTTTAGAGAGAGATAAAGGGATTGGGGTTTAGGTAGAGAGAGAGAGAGAGAGATTGATGGTGAGGGGCTTAGAGAGAGAGGTATTGGAGGTTAGGTATTTAAAGAGAGAGATATTCGGCATTAGGGTTTTAGCTAAAGAGAGATATCAGGGGTTCGGTGTTGCGCGCGCGCGCGAGAGAGAGAGAGAGAGAGAATCAGGGCTCGGGGTTAGGGATTAGGGATTTAGAAAGAGATATTGGAGGTTATGGGTTTAGAGAGAGAGAGAGAGAGAGATTGGGGATTATGGGTTTAGAGAAAGAGAGATAAACTAGAAATTAAAGGTTTAGAGAGAGATTGGGTTTAGGGTTTACAGAGAGAGATATTGGGGGTTAGGGGTTTAGAGAGAGATTGGGGGTAGGGTTTTAGAAATATATTAGGGGTAGGGTTTTAGGGAGAGAGAGAGAGGTTGGGGTTGGGGGTTTAGAGAGAGCGAGAGAGATTGGAGGTTAGGAGATTACAGAGAGTGTTACAACATAATTTTCCACCTTGTGAGAATCATCACTCTTTGGCCTAGAGGATCCATTTCACTGACTCAGAACCACTTTATATCCTTCAGACACTATTTTTCCCTATTTTTTCCCTTGTATGCTTGCTACATCATTACAGTGAGTGTACCTGCGAGTTGCATCACTATAACCCACGGGTAGCATGTAAAATGGTAAAAATCACTAGTTTATTACTTTTTACTCCCAAAAAGCGGTCATTGGGTGACCTTTGACCCTCCATTTGCCCAAGAAATGCTTCGATGTGTCCTTTCACTTACCTTTGAGAGGACTATATATTGAGCACATATGCATTATGGAAGGGAGAGGAAAAGAAGAGCAATAGAACTCTAGTGGATTTTTTCCCTATCTTGAGTCTACACTCATTGATCCTTGTAGTTGTGAACCCTTTATGTTCACCTTCCAAACTCCTATCATAGTTTGAGTTTGCCATTCCATGGAGGATTGAAGGGGTGGAGGCGCAAGTGGATTAACCCAGATCTTGGTTCAGATTGGTTGCCGGCAAGAGGTCGTATCACATTGTACTTCTTCTTGTTTATTAATAGAAATACTCATATTCGCGTCCATTAATGTTGTAAATGTTGTTTATACTACATTGTGTTGCATTTACTTGTTATATCATGGGCCATTGCTATTGATGATGTTAATGCCATTTATATATTATATGCACTTGTTGTGTATTGGCTGTCAAGACTAATTTGCAGATTCAAGTGCACGGATTGAAAAGCTCCAACGGGGATCTACATCAAACGTTTGGATTGAGGTTGGTTATATCCTTGATTATCTTAGCATTGTCATTTATATAGCAGAGGATTGAGAATTGAGTTGATTTATGGTAGTGAGATGTCTGTTGTGGTCTACCCCAAGCCATAGTGAGTTTTCTCCAATACAGAAATGGCGACCATACTGGGGAAAACATCCATTTTTGGGGATTTTTGAGCATTAGTCCTTAATTAGAGTTGTTGTTTGTCGAAGCTCTGTGTCAGTGATTGGCCGTTGAGATACACTATAGAAAACTAGTTTTTTCTGAGCCATTGGACTCTTTGTTTACCCATTTGCTTTTCCTTACCCGCGGGCTAGCTTAGCTCTACCCGCGTACACCTGCCTCTGTTTACTCTACTGCTCGCGTGTACCCATAGGTTTTCCTTCGACAGTAGCGTACAAATCCAGCTTTGGTTGATTTACAACTTTTGGTTGTTGTTGGGTTAGCTTTGGATGATCCTGAGTCTTTGTTGGCCTATTTCTTGATTGTTCCATGCCTTGGTTGTGACTAGAACTCTTCTTTTCTCTTGTTTGAGCCTTGTTGGTTTTTTACCCATCTTTGGATTTATCCTTGTTGGTTTTTTCCTTTTGAGCTCATTCCATTGGCTGAGTCTTAATGTTTGGTATCTGCTAGGTTGTCTTAGTGATCTTCTTGGCATATTAGTGACTAGATAGTAGGATTTTTCTTCCATTTTTCATTTCCTTATATTGAAAAATAAAAAAAATACATATAGTTTTGCATTTTCATTTTGTTTATAAGAGAAAATACAAAAAAATAAATTGCTTTTATGTACTACATCTTGCATTGAGTTCTTTATGCCTTCATTTGGATTCTGATTTTGCATCGAAAATATAAAAGGATTGCATTTTTATTTCGAAACCGTTGGATTGATTTTACATGCTAGTGGCATTGTTTTCATTAGATAGATGAGTCTAGGATTTGATGATTTTGCATACTATTGAGTCATACACATCACTAGTTTCACGACCATATCCATTGAGTAACCACAACCATTAAAATTAACGCTTAATCTTAAAATTGATTAGACCGATTTTATTTATAGGGTACACCAACTAGCATAGGTTTAGAGTCTTGGAATAGATCATTGTGTGTTAACAATCCAAGACTACTAGACGAAACATTAGGTGTCTGACCAGGGAGTGGAAGAATCCATGGTATACATCGGTGTGATCAGGAAGCTCTACTCAAACTAAAGTTAAGCATTAGGTCACGGGAGGTTGGTTGAAGAGATATCCCTCTCATATCGACTGAACGTGGGAGATATTTACAGGATTTGTTCGTATCTGGGGACTCTTGGGGGATTGGACCCTCATTGAGTTTCGGGCTCAGTTAGCCTTCCTATAGGACGGATCCCACTTGCAACTGTCCCCCTGAGCATTGGTTATATTGTAGTGACCATAGTTTCCTTACCTAGGTATCGCATAGGGTACTTGCAGTGGTTATGCTGTTTTTGTCCTGAGTCAGATAGGGGTCGGACAACACAGTTGCCGTTGTATAGGGACTTGATCCTGTGCATGCAGTGAAGTCTGGGGGCTGTTATAACTGATTCTGTTACCTCCAGCTATAGTTTGGGAGTCTCAAGCCTCTCCTAGGAGAGACATACCGGCTCTAGTGTCGGGAGCTCATTTAGCCACTCTGTTTGTCTGCTCTTGGCTGTAGTTTCTCTAGGTGTATGCTTTTGATTTATTGTTTTTTGATTGATGGTTGGCCTTTAGGGGACATTTTGATTTTATATTCTCTCCAGAGATATCGTGGCACGGAGTCCTACTCTCCACCGATCCCATCAATTAGCTGGTTTACAACCTGCCAAGCTTTCACACCGCGTTGCTAAGGGACGTCGACGAGCTCCCTCAGAGTCTTCAGATTCTTACGAGACATACATCCTAGACATCATGACTGCTGCACATTTTGATCCTGAAGAAATACCTATGACTCCATCGGGTAGATTTGAACACACTTTAGACAGCCCTACTCGTCGTGAGGTGTGGGGGGTTGATCCACCTGAGACCCAACGTAATTTGTTTGGTCCAGATCCACATGAGGATGACCCGTTCGATCCTTTGTTTCCACACAATTATATACACGGGATGCCAAAGTTACATGATGAAACTAGTCCTACGGTCAACCCAACCTCATTCTCTTTGGGTATGCGTAATTATAATACAGTTGATCCTTCCACTACGTTTGGTAGTCACGCTGGCACGAGCCATAGTGTTAGCCACACTACACCCACTAGGGGCAATACCCTTGCCAGGGGCACCACGTTGTCCACTCACACACATAGTATGGGGACCGATCGTATTCCTCCTAACAATGCTAATGTTGGAAGGAGACCACCTCCTAGGGCTACCCAACCTAATAGGAATACTGTCTGCAACACGACTCACCATCCACCACCTAATACACATGTCACTACTCGTCAACCTAGGACTACTTTCGCAAATGTTAATACTCCTCCAAACCACGGGGGTGGACATATACCGCATACTTTTGCATCCACTGCCACCACTAGTAATGCCTATTTAGGAGGTGGGAATATATCCTATCCACATGGACATAATGCCACCATCCCTGCTACTAGTAACACCAATGTTGGGGTTGGGAATACATCTCATGCTTATGGTCACCACACGACTGCTCACGCTGATCCTAATGCTGGGGATGGAAACATACCTCACCATTATGGTCATTACAACTCGGTTCCCGCTACGAATAGTACATATATGCCCCATACTTATGGTGGAAACCCTTACTACAAGACAGTCAATGTTGGCCACCAGTACAACCCACCCCAATATGGTGCCAAAACACGTATACACCTGCTTACTCTCATATGGGTCAGGTCGGAGGAGGTTATCAACCCTATGGCCATGGTCAAGCTTATGGTCCATCAGGTTTTCATTATCATCATTTTAATGCTCATGGTCAAGCTTTTGGTCCACCTTATAATTCGGTTCCGTTCAACCAACCTTTTATGGGAGCTTATAGTCAAGCTTTCCAACTGCAGCTCCCGTTCCATGCATGTTTGAACCTTCTAGATCTTTCGAAGCTCACGAATGATTCGGTGTGTCACGACCCTAATTGGCCTCCGGTCCCTACCAAGATCCCTTCGGACATTCCTAAGTTTGAGGGGAAAGGCGGTGAGGACCTGGGTGATCATGTCACAACATTTCACCTTTGGTGCTCCTCCAACTCGTTGAATCACGATTCCATTAGATTACGACTATTTCAGCGCACCCTTATGGGGGCAGCCATGAAGTGGTATGTTGAGTTTCCTGGAAACACTTATAGGGGTTTTAACAAGATCGCTTTGGTTTTCTTGGATCATTTCTAGTTATCGATTCGCTATGATACTAGTACTGAACTTTTGTCTACCTTCTGTCAGAATAAGGCCACACATATTTCTGACCATGTTCAAGAGTGGTGTCAGCAGAAGAGGTTAGTGAAAGCCAACATTCCTCCAGAGTTCCTGTTGGAATGGTTCCTTAAGTCTCTACTCCCATACATTGCTAAGTATGTTTCGATGTCCGGCATTGTGACTAAGGAACAAGCCATCTTGAAAGTCCAGCAGTTAGACTTACTATACTCTCAGTCTGGCATTTTGTATGACATTATTCCTGACGCACCGTGAACACGCCATGAGCCTCAGTCAGTTCCTAGACCGCATGCCGATGGCATTGTAGGATCTGCAAGCACTCGCCCCATAGATTTGGTAGCTAATCAAATGCAAAATTTGTCACTAAACTAGTCTACTCCCGGACACGTTCACACCTTGTCCACTTCCACCCCGTCGTCCGATGTACACAATGTGCAATTGACGAACCAATCAGGTAACCAGCAACCTGGTGGTAAGAAAAAGGGGAGAAACAACTGTAAGGGTGGAAACAATGGGAACAACAATAGCAATTGCAATACCCCTTGTAAGGATAATGTCAACCCTCCTCGAGAAGGCACAAATGCTAGTGAGGATCGTAAACCTAGGCGTAAGGTGAAGTTTCCTTGTAAGCTTTGTGGGGAATATCATCTTACTCACTTATGTCCTCGAATCAAACAAGCATCGAAGAATTTGGCACAGAGCCCAGCTGTGTTAAAGGATCCCCTTCCTCATCATCAAAACATGGCTTCGCATGCTCCCACCACTGGTTATGGACCTACTGAGACGACAACGTCTTCTTCCAATACTGGTGGTTATGGATGTGTGAATATGGTTCAATCAGAGGTTAGTGTTGCCACTTGTCAATGCGATTATGGTGTACCATAACCTAATATGGGGAGTGATCCTCCCCCTCCTCCTGACAATTCCTTTCACATCGAGAAGCCCTCTAATATGTCGCGGATACCGAAAGGTGTTCTTAAGCACTCTGCACATAATCCTAATGGTCGAGCCTCCCATAACTACTCCATCGTGTAAGACTTGGGCGAAACTCCATGTGCCATGTCGGATCTTGAAGTTTTGCTGGCCTGCCCTTCTCAAAAGCATGCCCTTTTGAATGCGTTAGAAGTTTAGGATGGGGGAAGTCCCAGTGTTATCAAGTTCGACATTACTAATGTTTAACCTCGCTTACCTTACCACATGGCTTTTCAAATCCAGGTGGCGTGCCTTCAGAATTTGTCAAACATATGATGGTTGACGAAGGTGCTTACGCGTCAGTAATGTCGTTAACTTGTTGGAAATATCTAGGATCTCCTCCTCTACTCATGTCTAGAACCACGCTCACTGCATTCGACGGTCGGTCATTTAAGCCGCATGGAATTATCCCTTCCCTTGTTGTCTGCTTGGGAGGTAAATCTGTGCCTATTGAAGTCGAGTTGGTTGATTCACCCATCGACTACAACCTTTTACTGGGTCGGAATTGGATGTACGCTATGAAGGATTTCGCGTCTACTGTTTTCAGAGTTGTCTGCTTTCCTCACGAAGGCAAGATTGTAACCATTGATCAGATGGATTTCGTTAATTCCCCTTCCACAGCATCCACGGGATCCATAGTCTCATAGGTTACTCATTGTCAGCCAGTAACTGGGAACATGGGTGTTGGTATGTACCCTTCATTGATGGGAACTTATGATTTTGCTGCACCTATGAATTTTATTGGAACCATCACCGACGATGTGTCTCCTCCTTCGCATAATATGTCGTTCCAGACTTTCTATTTTAATGATCCATGGACTTTACCATCCACGAGTTCCACGTCTAGAGACATTACGCATATCGAAATGTCTATGCCACTATCTATAGCTGAGCTTGCTTACCAGCATATTCAACAAGCCACTGCAGAGTTGGATCTTTCTTCTTCTCAGACAGTCGAGGAAGATCCCATTACACTGCTAGTTTGGGCAGCCAACTCTTCTTGTTCACATGACTTCCTTGATGATAAATTGCCTTCAGATGAAGCTATTGTGGAGGCCATGTGTGGTAGTGAGAGGCCTTGGGAATATATGCACCATCGCTCTTATTTCCTTCCCAACCTTGAGCTCGCCAAACAAGAAGAGTTTAGGATGACTCTAGCAGAGATGGTTGGTCTCCCTGTGGCTCTTTTAGGGTCGCATGATGTTTTTGCGGAGGGGAATATGGCTAACATTTCCCCGACTATGTCAATTAACATCTCTCGTGATCCTGGAAAGGTCAAGAATGTTTACATTGGTGACGATTGCACTCCTGAGGAGATTGCTATTTACACTGAATTGTTCAGAGAACTCTATGAAGCTTTCGCCTGGTCATATGAGGAGATGCCAGGAATAGACCCCCACATTGTTGAACATGAGATTAGAACATATCCCAATGCTAAACTGGTTCGACAATGTTTATGTGCTGTGAACCCTATAAAAGCAGCCGCTATCAAGGTAGAGGTGGAGAAACTGCTCAAGGCTGGTTTCATCTACCCTGTTCCCCTTACCGAATGGGTGCCAAACCCCGTTCCTGTGGATAAGAAGCAGGGAACGATCTGTGTATGCACTGATTTTAGAGATTTGAACCGTGCATGTCTGAGAGACAAATTCCCCATGCCATTCATCGATCAGATCTTGGATGCTTGTGCAGGAAGTGAGATTTTTTCATTCATGGACGACTTTTCAAGGTATAATCAAATTCAAATCAAACCCAAGGACTAGCATAAGACAGCTTTCATTTTTCCTTGGAGAACGTTTGCATATCGAAAAATGCTCTTCGGCCTTAAAAACGTCGGAGCTACATTTCAGCATGCCATGACCTATGCCTTTCATGATCTTAAAAATAATATGGAGGTTTTCTTGGATGATCTTGCCGGCCATTATCGCAAGAGAATGGCCCACCCCAAGCACCTCCACATGATTCTCGAACGATGTATATGATACAAGATTCGATTGAATCCTAACAAATGCATCTTTGCTATAAGGATGGGTTGCCTTCTGGGCTTCATAGTTTCAAAAGAGGGTATTAGAGTCAATCCTCTTAACGTTGAGGAAATACTTTGGTTACCTCCTCCACGCAACTTGTTACAACTTCAGAGCCTCCAGGGGAGAGCCACTTTTCTACGTTGTTTCGTAGTCAATTATGCTAATCTTACCAAAGGTTTCCCGTGCTTATTGAAGAAATACACACCCTTTATCTGGGATGAGCGAGCCCAGCAGTCTTCCGACACCCTTAAGAAAGATTTGGTATCGACCCCTATGCTTAGTCCACCAGACTTCGCATGATATTTTATCCTTTATGTGGTCGCGTCTCAAGAGACGCTTGGCATGGTCTTGGTTCAGGTTGATGACGCGCTTGTCGAGCATGTCATCTATTACCTCAGTTGAAATCTAGTAGATGCTGAGCTAAGATATACTCATGTGGAAAAGTTGGCACTTGCGACTGTCCATTCAGTCCAGCGGTTATGAAATTACATTTTTCTTAGAACAACAATAGTTGTTGCGCATATCAATCCATTTCAGTTTATGCTATCACGACACCTGATAGGCGGGAAGTACAATAAATTGATTGTGATCCTTCAGGAGTTCGATCTCGATTTTTCTTCGGCGAAATCGGTGAAATCGTTGGTGTTTTCTGAGCTTATGTTGGACCTCCCGAGACTTGATGAGGATGTCATTCATGAAGATCCCTTTGTGGATGAGCACTTATTTCTTATCTTGTCCGAGGACCCTTGGTATGGGGATGTCATTGTATATCTCCAAACTTTGAAGTTACCTCTGCACTATTCACGAGACGAGCGATGGCGTGTGAAACATCACGCTAAATATTATACTATCGTTAGTGACACTTTGTATCGCCAAGGAAAGGGTTCTATTCTCCATCGTTGTTTAACTCAAGAAGAAGCCGAACGGGTGCTTAATGATTTCCATGACGAGGCATGTGGCAGTCACTTATCTGGGATTGCTACAGTCCAACGTATCATGCGAGCTGGTTATTTTTGGCCTTCAATCTTTAAAGATTGCATTAACGCTGTGAAGAGATGCCACCCTTGCCAGGTGTTTTCTAGGAATATACGCTCACATCCAGTGCCCCTTCATCCGGTCATCACCGTCGGTCCCTTCACCAAGTGGGGGGTGGATTTCGTGGATAGCAAACCAGCTTCGACTGGGGGGCATCACCATATTATAGTGGCCGTGGACTACTTTTCCAAATGGGATAAGGCCATGCTTACTATAAAAGCCAATGGTGCTATAGCAGCCCATTTCGTGTTCAATCAAATTATCACTCGGTTTGGTATTCTGAAAGAGATTGTCATTGACCATGGCAGTCACTTTTAGAACAAGATGATGGAGGATTTGTCTCTCAAGCTTGGGTTTCATCAAGAACATTCATCTTCTTATTATCCCCAAGCGAATGGTAAAGTTTAAGCAGTTAATAATTCTTTGAAGACCATTCTCTAGGGTACCATCCAACAAGGAAAGAACAACTGGAACATCATGTTATATCCTACTTTGTGGGCATATCGAACCGTAGTCAAGACTGCCACCAGGTTCTCACCATTTCAGCTAGTTCATGGTGAGGAGTCACTTTTACGAATTGAATGCGAAATCCCTTCGCTTAAACTGCGCATAGAGCTCCTTCCTAATACGACGGGTCTTGAGCAACGTTTAATCCACCTTGATCAACTTAACGAGTAGCGTCGAGATGCCGCCATGGCTATAGATTCCAACAAACGTCATGTTAAGGATCAGTACAATAGGTCTGTCCATCCCCGATAATATGTTGAAGGTGACTTGGTTCTCTTATATGACCAAGCTAAAGAACCCCTGGGGGCAGGAAAGTTCTATCCCATGTGGCATGGCCCTTACATCGTGAGGCGTGTCCTGGAAAAAGGAGCCTATGAATTAGAAGACTATGAGGGGACTGTCTTGAAGGAGCCTATAAATGGGCTCTACCTCAAGTAGTATTACGCTTGAACCTCTGGTTCAGGCTAATACTTTTGTATACTACTGTATAGTTACTTCTGTACATAGTTTAGCTTTCTTTTGGTTTTCGGGTCTACTGATTAGCTTCCATTTGATTGACAGATGTCAGCAGAGTTTCCTACGTTCTTAGGGTTCACGGATGGTGCTATCCGTCATACACAGCAGCTTGCTTTTGCTTCCTGGGTTATTTTCTCACCTGACCACCTAGTTGTGTCCTTAGGAGGTGCTTGTCTTGGTCCTAAATCTAACAATGTGGTTGAGTATAGTGCCATCATTAAGCTGCTTCGGGATGCCATTTCACATGGTTTCCAGTCTTTAGAAGTCCACCTGGATTCACAACTAGTTGTGTCTCAGCTGAATAGGCAGTATCGTGTGCGAGATCCTACGCTACTACGGAAATTCCTAAGGGTAAGACTCTTGGAAGGACATTTTGTTTTAGTTACGTACATTCATGTTCCAAGAAGTGTTAATAATATATCTAATGCATACGCTAACTATGTATTAGATTGGCATTTGTCACATTCACAATGAAGCACACAAATAAAAGAAGACATTCACACATTTGTACATACACACATATAGTAGAACTGGAGAACCAAAGTTTTTTTTAAATAATATGTCCAAAAATGGTAATGTCATGATACAAAACTGGAGCCCGTAGCCCTAAAAAATATACATATCGATACAAAAATGAGATCCTGAGAGATCTACTCCCTATGAGAAGGCCTAGTTGCTACCCCGACAGGATGCGTCTGATAAAAATAATGCACTGCATTCGCGACATGCTGCAGTAGTCGCACCCAGTTGCTCGGCACCCCCACTACCTAGCACTGCATATGCTGTCGTAGCTGTGCCACCTTTGCATGTGGTACCCTGGCAGTAATCTGTGATATGTTGAACTGCAGAGTCTGTAGTGTTCACTTTGTTGCAGCACCTACCATCTCATCACCCCTACCCCAGTGACGATGTCTCAGAAAACCATCGGGTCTCACTAGGCCCTTGTCTACGAGCAATCAGTGAAACATTAATACATGATAATACCCCCAAAATGATTTTTGCAATTGCATATATGATCAAAAATCCACAAAAATTTAATATACCAAAAACCTAAAAAGAATACTCACTAATGTCTTCGAACGCTGCATCTAGTGGGAGCGGCATGTCTCGATCCTGTCATAAGTCTATCCCTGCATAGGGGTAGTCATCTATCACTATGATATGTCGATCCCACCAGTAAAAGAACTCCTCTGTATATGGTGATGCCTGAAGGCCACCACCCTGTCACGTCAAGACCTCGGCCCACTGGGTCATGGCTGGGTCATGGAGACTATGAGGAGGGACCTCAACCCTCGGATTGAGCCCCGGAACCCGCTCGAAGAAGAAGGTGCACAAAATACTTCCATACCCAAAGTTTTTCGCATGCCCTGCTTGCACTTTGTCAATTGGGTCTTCATGGACCCTAGTAGTGTAGTACACCAGTCAAATATCATAGGCTGCATGCACTGTGATGCATAGAACATAACTGGCCTGGATGCCTGGTGAAGAGCTTTGGATCCAGTGATCTGCACTAAAGTTGCCATGATAACCTTCATGCTCAGGTTGACTATGGCTCGGATGGGCACTTGACTTACCACTACTCAAGTATTTGGAACACAATACCTCTCTATGTTGTCGGTTATGGTGATCCCACCACCCATAGTTCGAGACCAAAAGCTTGCCACCTCACCTCGGCGAGACAAACCTATGATGAAATAGATATCTTCCACCTCCAATGAAAGTATTTGCCAGTCTAGGTTGAAGTTTTGTGCATCAACATCCCAATAGTCTATCAAACGCTGGAGGGCACGCACATCGTTTCGAAAAGCCTCATCCACTAGGTCATGTTCTCTCTCTCTCCACTCTAGAACCATCCTGGAAAGAGAAAAACCCAAAGATTTGGTCAGTTTAGCTTAAAAAACTCACTTTACGGCTGTACCCACGGGCAGTTGTGCTCACAGAGGTGGGTACCCGTGGTCAACGTGTGAGTTGACTATGCGTACCCAGCCCTACCCATGACCTGCATAGTTATAACCCACGGGTAGCGCCGTGACCATTGTAGCTAGGGTTTTCACCCTAGCTTGTGCAAATGGGCACCTATTAAGGAGAAGGGACTCCTTAGTAGTAGTTCAATAACAATGGTAAAATGAGACAGTAAATAAAACAGTAACTACTCTAAGCATGTGCATAAAATAACAGAAAGATAATAAAGAAGGTTTTTGTATTGATTATACCTCCAATGTGAGGTTGGTGGAGCCTTTGCAGCAGTCCAAGAGGGTTGTTTCCAAGCTCCAGTGTTGTTCCTTCTCCTTCTCCAAAGGGTTTTGGAAATGGGCCAAAGAGGCACTCAAATGTGAAAATAGCTCAAAAGGGTGAGCTAAGGTTTCAAGAGTGATTTTGGCAGAGTAAGGATAGGGATGACTGTGGATGTGAAATGGGGAGCCTCCATCACCTATTTATAGGTTTTTAGTGGTGGAGTGCTGACCCATGGTTTTGGGCACCATATGGTTTAGGTCAGCTATATAGGGTTTTTGCTTCCTTTTTTCCCTCTTTTTCCTCTTTCTTGTATTTTTTATTCCCTTTTTAGAGGGTTTTTGCTATTTTTGGAGGAATTTACTTTATTTTGGGGGGAAAAGGGGGGTTTTGGCCTTTTGGAGGCTTTTTTAATGGTTTTTTTGGCCTTTTGGAGGCTTTTTAATGGGATTTTTAGGTTTTGAAGGCAAATATGGTAGGAAATATGGATAAATGAGTCATGTAATGAAGAAGATGAGTTAGTGAGCACTTTTTGGGTGTTAACAACCATGTAGGGCATGGCCAAACAAAAATTTTAACCAATGAAATTTGAAATAAAAACATTGAAATGGAAGGTGGGGATGAGATTACCAACCTGCTCCTGACAGTTCAATGATCGAACACTTGTAGCTCCCGGAATCAGCAGCTAAACTTTGAGGTGAAAACTAACCACAAAACTCCAAGTGGGGTGAATAGTAAAAATGAATTGTAAATTGTAAATTTTTATTACTATTTATAATTTTCAAGGCCCATTGGTCTATAGTGTTTGCCATTTAATGTTGTTGTGGACTAATACAATGTCATGGAGTAGCGTTTTTAACCATATCTCTTTGGCGAACGTGGTTTCTGAGAGTTTCACACCTACGGCAGGTACGTTTCACACCTGGCATATAGGTTAGATGTCATTTTCACATGCATTATGCATTTGACCTTTTGACCACTTTCATAAACCCTAGGTGCGACCCCGCTTCTTAACTGACATAGAACCTTCACACTATTATAGAAGTGTCGTTATGTGGCGGTAGGGCCTTTTCGAACATGGGTACCCTAGATAGAACTCCTTTTTGCATTCTGGTGCCCATGTCGTTGTTTGTCCTTAGGATTGGGAGTCCTTTGTATTTACGCCATGACGTTGTGATAAAGACTCATACTCTACTTTGTCTTATGTTGGCCATCTCCCATAAGGACTCCCCCATTTATATAAAGTTGTGATTGCATTACATCATCCTTCTTGCTGCTTGAGCCTTGTGCTGGCTCCCGCTTACTCTGTTATTAGCTTGGTGCCTGAGCAATTTTCCCTGTCGAGCCCTGTAGAGCTTACATTTTCCGTTCACAATTTGATGACCTTTTGAACTTGAGGGAACACACCCCCCGAGTGTCCACATCCTGCATGCACTTTCTTGCATTGATCATAGGTATGTTCCACTGCTTGGGACTAGTTTGCTCGCTATTTGACACTCGTTCCCTCACTTGTTGTACTATAAGCAATTTTATTCTTTTTCAAGCTTTCTCAAATATGAAAAAGACCATAAAAATCAAATATTTCAAAAATCCGGACATGATTATGATTACTACTTCTTGTTGGCAGTTGTTGTGTCCCCTTTGAATGGAGCATTCATTCCACTCCATACATTATGATTCGGGACTATAGTTGGACCTTAGGAGCTGTACTTGTTTCTCGTTTTACCCCACCAATTGGTTAAGCTTCCAGTCATTATGGAGCCCTTTGTAGTGCCTCCTGCATCACACAGTCTATGTCAAGTCTATGCTTCCTGAGTCTATCCATCTGCTCAAGATCTTGTTCAAAGGAAGTCCTGAAACCAGAGTCAGCCACTCCTCAGATATCTTGACTATTGCATGTTGGCCATCCTTATTGAGTCAATCTATTTCACCTGAGATCTTCCAAATCTTTCAGCATAGCTGGTACCTCATGCTGGTTGATGGGGGATGCCTTAATTCCCTCCTTCCAGCAAGTCTCGTTCCGTCGAATTCAACCCATTTATTCCAAAACTTGAGGCTTAGAGTTCGGTTGAGTACCTTGAGGCTTGTAGGCATTAGTGGCAGGTTCTCTCACCATCGATAGTTTTGGGAATACATCAATGTACCCTGATCGATGGATTCATCCTAGTGTTCGACTTCAACTCATCTATTGACACTCCGATGATTGTGCTCTGTGCCTTGATGCCCATTTTCATTATTGGTGGGTTATCTCGCGTCTGTTAACGGTATACATCATTGACCGGTAATCAGACGATGTCACATCAGGTTCGACCTCAACTCCTTTATTCACTTGATGGGACTTGCACCATCGAAGACTTGTGTAGAAGACCACGAGCGATAGTGGCATTTAGTATGCTACTTATGATAATGACTTTACATCTGAGATATCACCTCTCCGATATCAGTAGTTTGTACCTCTAGTTTGCACCAGTTGTTTCCTTTTCATCAGGAGACCATATCTTACTGTAGAGGGATCATGGCTATGATCACTTATGACATGTGTTTACTATATACTGCCTATTCATGGCCATTGTATTAGATTGTTGTACTACCGACATGTATTCAGGGATACTATTGTATTATGATGAGTGAGATGCTCCTTCCACTTGTGTCTCCATCAGTCCATTTCTGAGATTTATAATGTATTTTGGCCATCGTAGCATCAGTCTCTGACCTCACACATTAGGGGGCATCTGTTACAACGTAATTTTCCACCTTGTGAGAATCAACACTCTTTGGCCTAGAGGATCCATTTCACTGACTCAGAACCACTTTATATCCTTCAGACACTATTTTTCCCTATTTTTTCCCTTGTACGCTTGCTGCATCATTACAGTGGGCATACCTGCGAGTTGCATCATTATAGCCCATGGGTAGCATGTAAAATGGTAAAAATCACTAGTTTATTACTTTTGACTCCCAAAAAGCGGTCATTGAGGTGACCTTTGACCCTCCATCTGCCCAAGAAACGCCTCGATGTTTCATTTCACTTACCTTTGAGAGAACTATATATTGAGCACATATGGCTTATGGATGGGAGGGCAAAAGAAGAGCAATAGAACTCTAGTGAGATAAATATAGAGAGACAGAGAGAGTTATTGGGGGTTAGGATCTTAGAGAGAGAGAGATATTGGGGGTTACGGGTCTAGAGAGATAAATATAGAGATGGAGATATTGGAGGATAGGGGCTTAGAGAGAGATATTAGATGATAGGTGTTCCAAGAGAGAAATTAGTAGTTAGAGGTTTAGAGAGAGAGAGAGATAGCGATTGTGAGTTAGCGGTTTAGAGAGAGAGAGATTGTGGGTTAGGGGTTTAGAGAGAGAGATAGGTAGATATTAAGAGGTAGGGATTTAGAGAGAAAGAGAGAGAGAGAGATATTTGGGGTTAGGGGTTTAGAGGGAGAGAGATATTGGAGGTTAGGGCTTAGAGTGAGAGAGAGATTGGAGTATAGGGGTTTAGAGAGAGATTGAAAAAGAGATATTGGGTGTTAGGGGTTTAGAGAGAGAGAGAGTTTGGGGGTTAGTGGTTTAGAGAGATATAAAGAGATTTGGGCTTAGAGAGAGAGAGAGATTGTTGGATAGGGGTTTAGAGAGAGATATGGATTGGAGTTTAGGCATTTAGAGAGAGAAATATTCATCATTACGGATTTCTAGAGAGAGAGATATCGGGGGTTCGATGTTTAGTGAGAGATATATATTGGGAGTTAGGGCTTAGGGCTTAGGGATTTAGAGAGAGAGAGAGATAGAGAGAGATTGGAGGTTATGGGTTTCGAGAGAGAGAGAGAGAAAGATTAGAGGTTAAGGTTTTAGAGAGAGAGATTGGGGATTTGGGTTTAGAGAGAGAAAGACGGACTGGAGGCTAGAGGTTTAAAGAAAATATAGATTGGGGGTTAGAGGTTTAGAGAAACAGAGAGAGATTGGAGGTTACGGGTTGAGGGAGAGTGATTGGCGGTTAGGGAGAGTGATTGGGGGTTAGGGGTTTAGAGATAGATTGCAGGTAGGGTGTTAGAGTCAAAATTCGGGGTAGGATTTTAAGGAGAGAGAGTGAGAGGTTAGGGGTTGTGGTTTAGAGAGAGAGAGAGAGAGAGAGAGAGAGAGAGAGAGATATTGGGGATAGGAGTTTAGGGAGAGATATAGAGATTGGGGGTTAGGGTTTAGGGAGAGAGAGAAAAATTGAAAGAGAGATATTGGTGGTTAGGGGTTTAGCGGGAGAGAGAGAGAAAGAGAGAGAGAGACTGGTAGTTAGGGGTTTAGAGAGAGAAGGGGATTGGAGTTTCGACATTTAGAAGAGAGATATTCATCATTAGGGGTTTAGAGAGAGAGAGAGAAATTGTGGGTTGGTTATTTATATATAGAGTAAGAGAGAGATTGGGGGTTATGGGTTAGGGATTAGGGATTTAGATAGAGGGATATTGTAGGTTGTTGGTTTAGAGTGGGAGAGAGAGAGATTGGGGATTAGGGATTTAGAGAGAGAGGTAGATTGGAGGTTAGAGGTTTAGAGATAGAGATATTGGGTGTTTGGGGTTTAGAGAGAGATTGGGGGTTAGGCGTTTAGAGAGATATTGGGGGTTAGAGTTTAGGGAGAGAGAGAAAAATAGAAAGAGAGATTGGTGGTTAGAGGTTTAGAGAGAGATAAATGTTGGGGGTATAGAGAGAGAGACAGAGATTGGGGGATAGATTTTAGGGAGAGAGAGAAAAATAGAAAGAGAGAGACTGGTGGTTAGGGGTTTAGAGAGAGAGAGAGAGAGATAGAGACAAAGAGTATGGAGGTTAGGGGTTGAGAGAGAGGGAGAGAGATTGGAGGTTATGGGTTTTTAGAGAGAGAGAGAGAGGGGGGGGAGAGGGAGAGGGAGAGAGAGATTGGGGGTTAGGTGTTTAGATAGAGAGAGTGGGAGTTAATAAGGGTTAAGAGATAACGAGATATCAAGGAAGCAGTATGGATGATTAGTGCTTGTGTGAGAGAGGGACATAAAGAGGGGGATAGGGGTAGATGCTTGAGTCGGGTTTTGGAGAGAGAGAGAGAGAGAGGTTAGGGGTTTAGACATAGGGAGAGAGATTGGGGGTTAAAATTTATAGGATGAGAGATAGAGACATATAGATTGGGGTTTAGGGGTTTAGAGGGAGTGAGAGAAGGGGAGAGCTTGGGAGTTGGGGGTTTAGAGAGAGAGAAAGAGATCACAGGTATTAGGGCTTTGAGAGGGGGGGAGAGAGAGAGAGAGGACAAGAGATATTGGGGGTTAGTGGTCTAGAGAGAGAGAGAGAGAGTAAAAGAGGTTGGGGGATAAACGTTTAGAAAGATATAGAACGATTGGGGGCTAGGTGTTTAGAGAGGGAGATAGAAAGAGAGTGATTGGTGGTTAGGGGCTTAAAGAGAGAGAGATATTTGGGGTAGGAGTTTTGAGAGAGAGAAAGAGAGAGAGAGTTTGTGAGTTAGGGGTTAGGGGTTTATAAAGAGAGAGAGAGGGAGAGATAGAGAGTAGGGATTAGTGGTTTAGAGAGAGAGAGAGATTAGTTGTTAGTGGTTTAAGGAGAGAGATATTGGGGGTTATAGGTTTAGAGAGAGAGATTGGGGGTTAGGGTTTATAGAGAGAGAGGCATTGGGTTTAGCAATTTAGAGAGACAGAGAGAGAGATTGGAGGTCAGGGATTTATAGAGAGGGATTGAGGATTAGGTGTTTAGAGAGAGAGAGAGAGAGATTGGAGGTTAGGAGAGAGAGAGAGATATTGGGGTTAGGGGTTTAGGGAGAGATATAGAGATTGGGGGTTAGGGTTTAGGTAGAGAGAGAAAAATAGAAAGAGAGAGATTGGTGGTTAGGGGTTTAGAGAGAGAGAGATATTGGTGTTTAGAGATTTAGAGAGAGAGATAGATATTGGTCATTAGGGGTTTAGAGAGAGAGAGAGGGATTGGAGTTTTGGAATTTAGAAGAGAGATATTTATCATTACGGGTTTAGAGAGACAGAGGGAGAAATTGTGGGTTTGGGGTTTATAGAGAGACTTAGAGAGAGATTGGGGGTTAGGGCTTAGGTATTTAGAGAGAGAGAGAGATTAGAGGTTATGGGTTTAGAGAGAGAGAGATAGAAATTGGGGATTAAGGGTTTAGAGAGAGAGATTGGAGATTATGGGTTTAGAGAGAGAGATAGATTGGAGGTTAGAGGTTTAGCGAGAGATGTTGGTTGTTTGGGTTTTAGAGAGAGATATTGGGGGTTAGGAGAGTAGAGAGAGATTGGGGATAGGATTTTAGAGACAGGTTGGGGGTAGGGTTTTAGAGAGAGAGAGAGATTGGGGGTTAGGGGTTTAGAGAGAGAGATTGGGGGTTAGAGTTTAGGGAGAGAGAGAAAAATAGAAAGAGAGATATTGGTGGTTAGTGGTTTAGAGAGAGAGTGCGGAGGTTAGTGGTTTAGAGAGAGGGAGAGATATTGGAGGTTAGGGGTTTAGAGAGAGGGAGAGAGATTGGAAGTTGGGGGTTAATAGAGAGAGAGATATAGAGAGAGGGTTAGGTGTTTAGAGAGACATATTGGGAGTTAATAAGGGTTAAGAGATAAAGATATATCATTGAAGGAGTATGGATGGTTAGTGGTGGGGGGAGAGGGGTAGATTGTTGAGTGTGGATTTGGAGAGAGAGAGAGAGAGAGAGAGAGAGAGAGAGAGAGAGGAGTTAAGGGTTTAGATAGAGGGAGAGAGGTTGGGGGTTAACATTTATGGGATTAGAGAGAGAGACAGATAGTTTAGGGGTTATGGGTTTAAAGAGAGAGAGAGAGAGGTTAACAAAGAGTGTGAGAGATTCTGGATTAGGGGTTTAAAGAGAGAGGGATATTGGTGGTTAGCTTTTGAGAGAGAGAGAGAGATTTGGTGTTGGGGTTTTAGAGAGAGAGAAAGGAAGAATGGGCGTTAAGGGTTTATAGAGGGTGAGAGAGAGAGAGAGGAAGAGAGAGATTTGGGGTTATTGGTTTAGAGAGAGAGAGAGTAAAATAGATTGGAAGTTTAAGCTTTAGAAAGATATAGGGAGAATAGGGTTTACGTGTTTAGAGAGGGAGTTAGAAAGAGAGTGATTAGTGGTTAGGAGTTTAGAGAGAGAGAGAGATTGGGGGTAGGAGTTTTGAGAGAGAGAGAGAGAGAGATTATGGGTTAGGCGTTTAGAGAGAGAGAGAGAGGGAGAGAGGGAGAGAGAGAGAGAGAGAGTAGGGATTACTTGTTTATATATATAGAGAGAGATTAATGGTTAGTGGTTTAAAGAGATAGAGATAAAGAGAGATATTGGGGGTTATAGGTTTAGAGAGAGATATTGTGGATTATAGGTTTAAAGAGAGATTGTGGGTTAGGTTTTAGGGAGAGAGGGAGAGAGGGAGGGAGAGAGAGATTTGAGGTTATGGGTTTAAAGAAAGAGAGAGTTAATGAGTTAGGGGTGTAGAGGGAGAGAGATATTGTGGGTTAGGGTTTAGGGAGGGAGGGACAGAGAAAGAGATTGGAGTTTAGCAGTTTAGAGAGTGAGAGTGAGAGATATTGGACGTTAGGGGATTAGAGAGAGAGATAGGAAGATACATATTGCGGATTGGGTGCTTAGAGAGAGAGATTTGGGTTTAGGATTTTAGATAGCAAGAGTGAGATGGGTGGTTAGGAGCTTAGAGAGAGAGAGAGAGAATGGGGGTTAGTGTTTTTGATAGATAGATAGAGAGAGAGAATGGGGGTTAGTGTTTTTGATAGATAGATAGAGAGAGAGAATGGTGGTTAGGGGTTTAGAGAGATAGAGAGATAGATAAATAGATAGATAAAGACAATAGGGGTTATTGTTTGAGGGAGAGAGAGAGAGAGAGATATTGGGGGTCAGGGGTTTAGATATAAAAAAGATAGAGAGATATTAGGCATTAGGGGTTTAGAGAGAGAGGTAGACATAGAGAGATTAAGGGTTAGGGGTTTATAGAGGGAGAGGGATATTAGGGGTTAGGGATTTAGAGGAAGAGAGATTGGGATTAGGGGTCTAAAAAGAGAGAGAATTCAGATAGGGGTTTAGAGAGAGAGAGAGATTGGGGGTCAAGGATTTAGAGAAAGAGATAATGGATTTTAGGGTTTAAAGTGAGTGATTTAGAAAGAGAGATTAGGGGTTTATATATATGCATATATATATATTGATATAGATATATATACAGAGAGAGAGAGAGAGGTTGGATGCTAGGGGTTTAGAGAGAGAGAGATTAGGTGTTATGGGTTTAAAGAGAGAGATATTGGGTGTTAGGTCTTTAGAGAGAGATTGGGGGTAGGGTTTTAGCGATAGATTGTGGGTAGGGATTGAGAGAGAGAGAGAGAGACAGGTTGGGGTTGGGGGTTTAGAGAGCGAGCGAGAGAGATTGGAGGTTAGGATATTAGAGAGAGAAAGAGAGAGATTGGGGGTTAGGGGCTTAGAAATAGAGAGAGAGAGAAAGAGAATTGAGGTTAGGGGATTAGAGTGTATGAGAGAGATTGGGGTTTAGGTATTTTGAGAGACAGAGAGAGTTATTGGAGGTGAGTGTCTGAGAGAGAGAGAGAGAGAGAGAGAGAGAGAGAGAGAGATTGTGGGTTAAAGGTTTAGAGAGAGAGGTAGATATTAAGAGGTAGGGGTTTAGAGAGAAAGAGAGAGAGATATTGGGGGTTACGGGTTTAGAGGGAGAGAGATACTGTATGTTATGGGCTTAGAGTGAGAGAGAGTTTGTAGTTTAGGGGTTTAGAAAGAGAGATAGAAAAAGAGAGAATGGGTGTTAGGGGTTTAGAGAGAGAGAGAGAGTTTGGGGGTTAGTGGTTTAGAGAAATATAAAGATATTGGTGTTTAGAGAGAGAAAGAGGTAGATATTAAAGGGTAGGCGTTTAAAGAGAAAGAGAGAGAGAGAGAGATAGGGGATTAGGGGTTTAGAGGGAGAGAGAAATTAGATGTTAGGGGATTAGAGTGAGAGAGAGATTGGAGTTTAGGGGTTTAGAAAGAGAGATAGAAAAAGAGAGAATGGGTGTTAGGGGTTCGGAGAGAGAGAGGATAGTTTGGGAGTTAGTGGTTTAGTGAGATATAAAGATATTGGTGTTTAGAGAGAGAGAGAGAGAGATTGGTGGCTTGGGGTTTAGAGAGAGAGAGGGATTGGAGGTTAGGCATTTCGAGAGAGAGATATTGGGGTTTTGGTGTTTAGTGAGAGAGATATATTGAGGGTTAGGGCTTAGGGCTTAGTGCTTTAGAGAGAGAGATATTGGAGGTTATGGGTTTAGAGAGAGAGAGAGAGAGATTGGAGGTTAGGGGTTTAGAGAGAGAGATTGGGGATTGGGATTTAGAGAGAGAGATATATACTGGATGTTCTGGGTTTAGAGAGAGATATAGACTGGATTTTAGAGGTTTAGAGAGAGAGTGAGAGATTGGGGGTTAGGGGTTTAGAGAGAGAGATTGGGGGTTAGGGGCTTAGAGATAGATTGGTGGTAAGGTTTTAGAGACAAATTGGGAGTACTGTTTTAGAGAGAGAGAGAGAGAAAGGTTTGGGGTTGGGTTTAGAGAGAGAGATAGAGATTGGAGGTTAGGAGAGAGAGAAAGAGAAAGATTGGGGATAGAGGTTTCAGGAGAGATATAGAGATTTGGGGTTAGGATTTAGAGAGAGAGAAAAAAATAGAAATAGAGATATTGGTGCTTAGGGTTTTAGAGAGGGAGAGGGATCGAAGTTTCAACATTTAGAAGAGAGATATTCATCATTAGGGGTTTATATAGAGAGAGAAATTGTTGGTTCATTGTTTATAGAGAGATTTGGAGAGAGATTGGGTGTTAGGGTTAGTGATTATGGATTTAGAGAGAGAAAGATTAGAGGTTATGGGATTAGAGAGAGAGAGATATTGGGGATTAGGGGTTTAGAGAGAGAGATTGGGGATTATGGGTTCAGATACATATATAGAATGGAGCTTAAAGGTTTAGAGAGAGAGATATTGTGTGTTGGGGTTTAGAGAGAGAGATTGGAGGTTAGGATTTTAGAGACAAGTTGGGTGTAGGGTTTTATAGAGAGAGAGAGATGTTGGGGGTTTAGAAACAAACATGGAGAGAGAGAGAGAGAGAGAGAGAGAGAGAGAGAGAGATTGAGGGTTAGGGTTTTAGAGAGAGATATTGGGGGTTAAAGTTTAGGGAGAGAGAGAATAATAGAAAGAGAGATATTGGGGGTTAAAGTTTAGGGAGAGAGAGAATAATAGAAAGAGAGATATTGGTGGTTAGGGATTTAGAGAGAGAGACAGAGAGAGAGTATTGAGGTTAGGGGTTTAGAGAGAGGGAGAGAGATTGGAGGTTAGGGGTTTGTAGAGAGAGAGAGAGATTGGGAGTTAATAAGGGTTAAGATATAGAGAGATATCACAAAAGGAGTATGGATGGTTAGTGGTTGGTGGAGAGAGGGACATAAAGAGCGGGATAGGTGTAGATGGTTGAGTGGGGTATTGGAGAGAGAGAGAGAGAGAGAGAGAGAGAGAGAGAGAGAATGTGTTTAGAAAGAGGGAGAGAGGTTGGGGGCTAATATTTATGGGATTAGAGAAAGAGACAGGTAGATTGGGGGTTAGGGGTTTAGCTAGAGTGAGAGAAGGGGAAAGATTGGGAGTTACGGATTTAGAGAGAGAGAGAGGGTTAGGGGTTAAAAGAGAGTGTGAGAGATTGCATCTTAGGGGTTTAAGGAGAAAGAGATATTGGTGGTTAGGTTTTGAGAGAGAGAGAGAGAGAGAGATTGTGGGGTTGGGGTTGAGAGAGAGATATTGGGGGTTAGGGGTTATGAGTTTAGAGAGACATAGATTAGAGTTAGGGGTTTAGAGAGAGAAGGGGATTGGAGTTTCGACATTTAGAAGAGAGATATTCATCATTAGGGGTTTAGAGAGAGAGAGAGAAATTGTGGGTTGGTTATTTATATATAGAGTAAGAGAGAGATTGGGGGTTATGGGTTAGGGATTAGGGATTTAGATAGAGGGATATTGTAGGTTGTTGGTTTAGAGTGGGAGAGAGAGAGATTGGGGATTAGGGATTTAGAGAGAGAGGTAGATTGGAGGTTAGAGGTTTAGAGATAGAGATATTGGGTGTTTGGGGTTTAGAGAGAGATTGGGGGTTAGGCGTTTAGAGAGATATTGGGGGTTAGAGTTTAGGGAGAGAGAGAAAAATAGAAAGAGAGATTGGTGGTTAGAGGTTTAGAGAGAGATAAATGTTGGGGGTATAGAGAGAGAGACAGAGATTGGGGGATAGATTTTAGGGAGAGAGAGAAAAATAGAAAGAGAGAGACTGGTGGTTAGGGGTTTAGAGAGAGAGAGAGAGAGATAGAGACAAAGAGTATGGAGGTTAGGGGTTGAGAGAGAGGGAGAGAGATTGGAGGTTATGGGTTTTTAGAGAGAGAGAGAGAGGGGGGGAGAGGGAGAGGGAGAGAGAGATTGGGGGTTAGGTGTTTAGATAGAGAGAGTGGGAGTTAATAAGGGTTAAGAGATAACGAGATATCAAGGAAGCAGTATGGATGATTAGTGCTTGTGTGAGAGAGGGACATAAAGAGGGGGATAGGGGTAGATGCTTGAGTCGGGTTTTGGAGAGAGAGAGAGAGAGAGGTTAGGGGTTTAGACATAGGGAGAGAGATTGGGGGTTAAAATTTATAGGATGAGAGATAGAGACATATAGATTGGGGTTTAGGGGTTTAGAGGGAGTGAGAGAAGGGGAGAGCTTGGGAGTTGGGGGTTTAGAGAGAGAGAAAGAGATCACAGGTATTAGGGCTTTGAGAGGGGGGGAGAGAGAGAGAGAGGACAAGAGATATTGGGGGTTAGTGGTCTAGAGAGAGAGAGAGAGAGTAAAAGAGGTTGGGGGATAAACGTTTAGAAAGATATAGAACGATTGGGGGCTAGGTGTTTAGAGAGGGAGATAGAAAGAGAGTGATTGGTGGTTAGGGGCTTAAAGAGAGAGAGATATTTGGGGTAGGAGTTTTGAGAGAGAGAAAGAGAGAGAGAGTTTGTGAGTTAGGGGTTAGGGGTTTATAAAGAGAGAGAGAGGGAGAGATAGAGAGTAGGGATTAGTGGTTTAGAGAGAGAGAGAGATTAGTTGTTAGTGGTTTAAGGAGAGAGATATTGGGGGTTATAGGTTTAGAGAGAGAGATTGGGGGTTAGGGTTTATAGAGAGAGAGGCATTGGGTTTAGCAATTTAGAGAGACAGAGAGAGAGATTGGAGGTCAGGGATTTATAGAGAGGGATTGAGGATTAGGTGTTTAGAGAGAGAGAGAGAGAGATTGGAGGTTAGGAGAGAGAGAGAGATATTGGGGTTAGGGGTTTAGGGAGAGATATAGAGATTGGGGGTTAGGGTTTAGGTAGAGAGAGAAAAATAGAAAGAGAGAGATTGGTGGTTAGGGGTTTAGAGAGAGAGAGATATTGGTGTTTAGAGATTTAGAGAGAGAGATAGATATTGGTCATTAGGGGTTTAGAGAGAGAGAGAGGGATTGGAGTTTTGGAATTTAGAAGAGAGATATTTATCATTACGGGTTTAGAGAGACAGAGGGAGAAATTGTGGGTTTGGGGTTTATAGAGAGACTTAGAGAGAGATTGGGGGTTAGGGCTTAGGTATTTAGAGAGAGAGAGAGATTAGAGGTTATGGGTTTAGAGAGAGAGAGATAGAAATTGGGGATTAAGGGTTTAGAGAGAGAGATTGGAGATTATGGGTTTAGAGAGAGAGATAGATTGGAGGTTAGAGGTTTAGCGAGAGATGTTGGTTGTTTGGGTTTTAGAGAGAGATATTGGGGGTTAGGAGAGTAGAGAGAGATTGGGGATAGGATTTTAGAGACAGGTTGGGGGTAGGGTTTTAGAGAGAGAGAGAGATTGGGGGTTAGGGGTTTAGAGAGAGAGATTGGGGGTTAGAGTTTAGGGAGAGAGAGAAAAATAGAAAGAGAGATATTGGTGGTTAGTGGTTTAGAGAGAGAGTGCGGAGGTTAGTGGTTTAGAGAGAGGGAGAGATATTGGAGGTTAGGGGTTTAGAGAGAGGGAGAGAGATTGGAAGTTGGGGGTTAATAGAGAGAGAGATATAGAGAGAGGGTTAGGTGTTTAGAGAGACATATTGGGAGTTAATAAGGGTTAAGAGATAAAGATATATCATTGAAGGAGTATGGATGGTTAGTGGTGGGGGGAGAGGGGTAGATTGTTGAGTGTGGATTTGGAGAGAGAGAGAGAGAGAGAGAGAGAGAGAGAGAGAGAGGAGTTAAGGGTTTAGATAGAGGGAGAGAGGTTGGGGGTTAACATTTATGGGATTAGAGAGAGAGACAGATAGTTTAGGGGTTATGGGTTTAAAGAGAGAGAGAGAGAGGTTAACAAAGAGTGTGAGAGATTCTGGATTAGGGGTTTAAAGAGAGAGGGATATTGGTGGTTAGCTTTTGAGAGAGAGAGAGAGATTTGGTGTTGGGGTTTTAGAGAGAGAGAAAGGAAGAATGGGCGTTAAGGGTTTATAGAGGGTGAGAGAGAGAGAGAGGAAGAGAGAGATTTGGGGTTATTGGTTTAGAGAGAGAGAGAGTAAAATAGATTGGAAGTTTAAGCTTTAGAAAGATATAGGGAGAATAGGGTTTACGTGTTTAGAGAGGGAGTTAGAAAGAGAGTGATTAGTGGTTAGGAGTTTAGAGAGAGAGAGAGATTGGGGGTAGGAGTTTTGAGAGAGAGAGAGAGAGAGATTATGGGTTAGGCGTTTAGAGAGAGAGAGAGAGGGAGAGAGGGAGAGAGAGAGAGAGAGAGTAGGGATTACTTGTTTATATATATAGAGAGAGATTAATGGTTAGTGGTTTAAAGAGATAGAGATAAAGAGAGATATTGGGGGTTATAGGTTTAGAGAGAGATATTGTGGATTATAGGTTTAAAGAGAGATTGTGGGTTAGGTTTTAGGGAGAGAGGGAGAGAGGGAGGGAGAGAGAGATTTGAGGTTATGGGTTTAAAGAAAGAGAGAGTTAATGAGTTAGGGGTGTAGAGGGAGAGAGATATTGTGGGTTAGGGTTTAGGGAGGGAGGGACAGAGAAAGAGATTGGAGTTTAGCAGTTTAGAGAGTGAGAGTGAGAGATATTGGACGTTAGGGGATTAGAGAGAGAGATAGGAAGATACATATTGCGGATTGGGTGCTTAGAGAGAGAGATTTGGGTTTAGGATTTTAGATAGCAAGAGTGAGATGGGTGGTTAGGAGCTTAGAGAGAGAGAGAGAGAATGGGGGTTAGTGTTTTTGATAGATAGATAGAGAGAGAGAATGGGGGTTAGTGTTTTTGATAGATAGATAGAGAGAGAGAATGGTGGTTAGGGGTTTAGAGAGATAGAGAGATAGATAAATAGATAGATAAAGACAATAGGGGTTATTGTTTGAGGGAGAGAGAGAGAGAGAGATATTGGGGGTCAGGGGTTTAGATATAAAAAAGATAGAGAGATATTAGGCATTAGGGGTTTAGAGAGAGAGGTAGACATAGAGAGATTAAGGGTTAGGGGTTTATAGAGGGAGAGGGATATTAGGGGTTAGGGATTTAGAGGAAGAGAGATTGGGATTAGGGGTCTAAAAAGAGAGAGAATTCAGATAGGGGTTTAGAGAGAGAGAGAGATTGGGGGTCAAGGATTTAGAGAAAGAGATAATGGATTTTAGGGTTTAAAGTGAGTGATTTAGAAAGAGAGATTAGGGGTTTATATATATGCATATATATATATTGATATAGATATATATACAGAGAGAGAGAGAGAGGTTGGATGCTAGGGGTTTAGAGAGAGAGAGATTAGGTGTTATGGGTTTAAAGAGAGAGATATTGGGTGTTAGGTCTTTAGAGAGAGATTGGGGGTAGGGTTTTAGCGATAGATTGTGGGTAGGGATTGAGAGAGAGAGAGAGAGACAGGTTGGGGTTGGGGGTTTAGAGAGCGAGCGAGAGAGATTGGAGGTTAGGATATTAGAGAGAGAAAGAGAGAGATTGGGGGTTAGGGGCTTAGAAATAGAGAGAGAGAGAAAGAGAATTGAGGTTAGGGGATTAGAGTGTATGAGAGAGATTGGGGTTTAGGTATTTTGAGAGACAGAGAGAGTTATTGGAGGTGAGTGTCTGAGAGAGAGAGAGAGAGAGAGAGAGAGAGAGAGAGATTGTGGGTTAAAGGTTTAGAGAGAGAGGTAGATATTAAGAGGTAGGGGTTTAGAGAGAAAGAGAGAGAGATATTGGGGGTTACGGGTTTAGAGGGAGAGAGATACTGTATGTTATGGGCTTAGAGTGAGAGAGAGTTTGTAGTTTAGGGGTTTAGAAAGAGAGATAGAAAAAGAGAGAATGGGTGTTAGGGGTTTAGAGAGAGAGAGAGAGTTTGGGGGTTAGTGGTTTAGAGAAATATAAAGATATTGGTGTTTAGAGAGAGAAAGAGGTAGATATTAAAGGGTAGGCATTTAAAGAGAAAGAGAGAGAGAGAGAGATAGGGGATTAGGGGTTTAGAGGGAGAGAGAAATTAGATGTTAGGGGATTAGAGTGAGAGAGAGATTGGAGTTTAGGGGTTTAGAAAGAGAGATAGAAAAAGAGAGAATGGGTGTTAGGGGTTCGGAGAGAGAGAGGATAGTTTGGGAGTTAGTGGTTTAGTGAGATATAAAGATATTGGTGTTTAGAGAGAGAGAGAGAGAGATTGGTGGCTTGGGGTTTAGAGAGAGAGAGGGATTGGAGGTTAGGCATTTCGAGAGAGAGATATTGGGGTTTTGGTGTTTAGTGAGAGAGATATATTGAGGGTTAGGGCTTAGGGCTTAGTGCTTTAGAGAGAGAGATATTGGAGGTTATGGGTTTAGAGAGAGAGAGAGAGAGATTGGAGGTTAGGGGTTTAGAGAGAGAGATTGGGGATTGGGATTTAGAGAGAGAGATATATACTGGATGTTCTGGGTTTAGAGAGAGATATAGACTGGATTTTAGAGGTTTAGAGAGAGAGTGAGAGATTGGGGGTTAGGGGTTTAGAGAGAGAGATTGGGGGTTAGGGGCTTAGAGATAGATTGGTGGTAAGGTTTTAGAGACAAATTGGGAGTACTGTTTTAGAGAGAGAGAGAGAGAAAGGTTTGGGGTTGGGTTTAGAGAGAGAGATAGAGATTGGAGGTTAGGAGAGAGAGAAAGAGAAAGATTGGGGATAGAGGTTTCAGGAGAGATATAGAGATTTGGGGTTAGGATTTAGAGAGAGAGAAAAAAATAGAAATAGAGATATTGGTGCTTAGGGTTTTAGAGAGGGAGAGGGATCGAAGTTTCAACATTTAGAAGAGAGATATTCATCATTAGGGGTTTATATAGAGAGAGAAATTGTTGGTTCATTGTTTATAGAGAGATTTGGAGAGAGATTGGGTGTTAGGGTTAGTGATTATGGATTTAGAGAGAGAAAGATTAGAGGTTATGGGATTAGAGAGAGAGAGATATTGGGGATTAGGGGTTTAGAGAGAGAGATTGGGGATTATGGGTTCAGATACATATATAGAATGGAGCTTAAAGGTTTAGAGAGAGAGATATTGTGTGTTGGGGTTTAGAGAGAGAGATTGGAGGTTAGGATTTTAGAGACAAGTTGGGTGTAGGGTTTTATAGAGAGAGAGAGATGTTGGGGGTTTAGAAACAAACATGGAGAGAGAGAGAGAGAGAGAGAGAGAGAGAGAGAGAGATTGAGGGTTAGGGTTTTAGAGAGAGATATTGGGGGTTAAAGTTTAGGGAGAGAGAGAATAATAGAAAGAGAGATATTGGGGGTTAAAGTTTAGGGAGAGAGAGAATAATAGAAAGAGAGATATTGGTGGTTAGGGATTTAGAGAGAGAGACAGAGAGAGAGTATTGAGGTTAGGGGTTTAGAGAGAGGGAGAGAGATTGGAGGTTAGGGGTTTGTAGAGAGAGAGAGAGATTGGGAGTTAATAAGGGTTAAGATATAGAGAGATATCACAAAAGGAGTATGGATGGTTAGTGGTTGGTGGAGAGAGGGACATAAAGAGCGGGATAGGTGTAGATGGTTGAGTGGGGTATTGGAGAGAGAGAGAGAGAGAGAGAGAGAGAGAGAGAGAGAGAATGTGTTTAGAAAGAGGGAGAGAGGTTGGGGGCTAATATTTATGGGATTAGAGAAAGAGACAGGTAGATTGGGGGTTAGGGGTTTAGCTAGAGTGAGAGAAGGGGAAAGATTGGGAGTTACGGATTTAGAGAGAGAGAGAGGGTTAGGGGTTAAAAGAGAGTGTGAGAGATTGCATCTTAGGGGTTTAAGGAGAAAGAGATATTGGTGGTTAGGTTTTGAGAGAGAGAGAGAGAGAGAGATTGTGGGGTTGGGGTTGAGAGAGAGATATTGGGGGTTATGGGTTATGAGTTTAGAGAGACATAGATTAGAGTTAGGGGTTTAGAGAGAGAGAAAGAGGCTTAAGGATTAATAGAGAGTGTGAGAGATTGTGGATTAGAGGTTTAGAGAGAGCGAGATATTGGTGGTTAGGGTTTGAGAGAGAGAGAGAGAGAGATTGGGGTTAGGGGTTTAAAGGGATAGATTGGGGTTATGGGTTATGAGCTTAGAGAGACATAGATTGTGGTTAGGGGTTTAGAAGAGAAATATAGAGGGGGAGAGAGAGAGAGAGATTAGGGTTAGGGATGTGTGTGTGTGTGTGTGAGAGAGAGAGAGAGATTGGCAGTTAGGGGTTTAGAGAGAAAGAGAGAGATTGGGGCTTAGGGTTTTAGAGAGAGAAAGAAAGGGAGAGAGAGAGTTAGAATGAGAGATATTGGTGTTTAGGGGTTGAGAGAGAGAGAAAGATATTGGACATTAGGAGATTAGAGAGAGAGATTGGGGGTTAAGGGTTTAGAGAAATAAAGAGAGAGATAGAGAGTTTGGAGGATAAGGGTTTAGAGAGAGAATGATTAGGGGTTTAGTGACACAGATTGGTGTTTAGGTGTTTAGAGAGAGAGAGAGAGATATGGGGTAAGGGGTTTAGAGAGAGAGAGGTAGAGGTTAGGGGTTAGGGGTTTAAAGAAAGAGAAAGAGAGAGAGATATTCAGGGTTAGGGATTTAGAGAGGGAGAGATAGAGAGAGAGATTGGGGGTTAGGGATATACAGAGAGAGAGAGTGGAGGTTAGGGGTTTAGAGTGAGAGAGAGATTGGGGGTTAGGGATTTACAGAGAGAGAGAGTGGAGGTTAGGGGTTTAGAGTGAGAGAGAGATTGGAGGTTGGGGGTTTAGAGAGATAGATATAGAAAAATATAGATTGGGGGTTAGGGGTTTAGGGAGAGAGAGATTGAGGATTAGTGGTTTAGAGAGATATAAAGAGATTTGTGGTAAGGTTTTATAGAAGTAGATATAGGAAGAGATATATTGGTGGCTAGGGGTTTTGAGAGAGAGAGAACCAAGGTTAGGGTTTTAGAGAGAGAGATATGTATTTGCGTTTAGGGGTTTAGGAAGAGAGATAAGGATTATGCGTTTAGGGGGGAGAGAGAGAGAGAGAGAGAGAGATTGGGGGGACAATAGGGGTTTAGGGATAGAGAGAGATCAATGGTGGAATATGGATGGTTAGTGAGGGGGGAGAGGAACATAGATATGGGGGTAGGGGTAGGTGGGTGAGGAGTGGGGATTTTTAGAGAGAGAGGGAGAGATTAGGGGTCTAGAGAGATAGAGAGGGAGAGATTAGCGGTTTAGAGAGAGAGAGAGAGGTTAGGGGTTTAGAGAGACAGAGATAGGTTAGAGGTTTAGAGAGAGAGAGACGTTAGGGGTTTAGAGAGAGAGAGAGAGACTAAAGTTTAGGTGTTTAGGGAGAGAGAGAGAGAGAGAGAGAGATTGGATGCTAGGTGTTTAGAGAGAGAGGGATATTGGGGGTTAGGGGTTTAGAGAGGAGGAGAATGGAGGTTAGGGGATTAGATTGTACAAGAGAGAAATTTGGGGGTTAGGGCATTAGAGAGAGAGAGAGAGAGAGAGAGGGAGAAAGAGAGAGATTAGGTGTTTACAGAGAGAGATAGGGGGTTAGGGTTTTAGAGAAAGATACAATGGATTTTAGGGGTTTTAGGGGTTTAAAGCGAGTGATTTATAGAGAGAGAGATGGGGGTACTTCATCTGTGCCATGTGAACCCCTACCAAGCCCTAGGATCATTTCCTTTGATTGGAATAGTCTAACCGAGCCTCGTCTTCCTTCTTCGACAACTTTCCAGATAAAGGTTGATATCGAGAACCATACGGTTGATCGATGCATTGTTGATGAAGGTGCTTCTGTTAGTATCTTATCTACTTATGCTTGGAGAGATTTGGGTTCCCTAATGTTATTCCAGCTGTTAATTGGCCGTTGACCTTCGATAGAAGACCTAGTGAACCGATCGGATTCCTCCGTCAGGCACTTGTTACCTTGGGGGGAAAAATAGTCTTAGTTGATTTTATGGTTTTAAAGGACCCTATGGACTTTGATATGATCCTCAGGCATGATTATGTTTATGCTATGCATGTTGTGGTGTCTACGCTCTTTCATGTGATGCATTTCCCTCATAAAAAAAACGTTGTCACCATCGACCAACTTGCATTCATTGATCCTCGTTATTACCCAACTGTAGACCAGTCAGATCCCTCGTCATTAGGAACTACTATGTCACATGGGAATGTCGTGGAATATTGTTCCTTGAGTTCAACTACTACTGAGAAGAAGTTTCTGAGTTCATGCTTACCTTCTCGGGACTTGGTCCCATCTTTTGACCAAGTAACACCTCCATATGAATGTTCAGATATGTATTCTATCTGGGATGATATGCTTCTTTTCGATGAAGCTTTCCTAGAGTCTATAGTATAGTTTGCCATTCTTTCAGATGTTGATCCAATCGTAGTCATGTCCAGCCCCAGTTTGACCTTAAATTATGATCTTCCTACTGTTAAGTCTTTGGACTCTCCTATAGATCCGCAAATCAGTGTTCCTACTGAGTTTGATTCTACTTCTAGAATTTTCAACTCCCGTGATGATGAATTTGTTTCTGCAAATTCCATCATGTCCTTCAACTTTGATCTTCATCCTGAATTTGATCTTGTTGATTGTAAGTCCTCGGGCTTAGGTACCATAGAGTCTTCATTTGAAAACTCTGCCTTGTTTATACCTATTGTTGATGATAGTGAAGTTGAAAGTATTTCTACCATAGTGACTTGTATCGGGTCTTTCTTTACATATGTTTTAGATATGATCTTGGTACTGATGTTTCTTGGAGACAGGATTCTTAGCTGGATGTATACTTGGTTACTGGTCCTTTTTTATACCTTGTGCGACCATGTCATGTATATTTGGAACCTTTCATATAGGTTTAGGCTTATCCGTTGTTTTGTTGCATTTGAACCTTTTGCCATCCGAATTCGCCATAGGGTCGAACTTGTTGGATATTGGTGTGTTAGCCATCTCTTTATGCATTTTGCACCAGTCTGACAGCAGAGCCTACCTAAAATGGGTCACCCTAATCAGCACCCTTATACCATTCTAGTGCCCATGCTGAGTTTTTCTCATAGGGTTGGGAGCCTTTTTAGATTTTCCATGACTTTGAGAAGAAGCCTCATATCTTTCTTCCTCATATATTTCTGGCCATCCCTGATAAGGCTCCCATCTTTGTGTTCAAGTTGCATATGCATCTGTTATGATCCCACTTGTGCTAATGAGCCTAATGCCGGATTCCACACTTTTGGCTCGTTATATAAGCCTCCATCTCTAATCTCATTTCCGCTAAGCCCTGTATCATTTTGCCTTCGCAATTTGACACCTTTTACCTGGAGGAGACACACCCTGAGTGTCCTTATCTTGTTCATGTTCCTTACATTAGGAATAACTTTGTTCCATGCGCTTGGAGCCAGTTTTGCATGTCCCTGATACTCGTCTCCTCCCATTTCGAGCATTCTTCTTTTACTTCGAGCTCGTTAAAAACAGTAAGTAGGTTATGAGCAGTCTTCCACCTTCCCTTTGAGCTCGTTAAAAACAGTAAGGAGTCTATGAGCATTTCTTTCATCTTCACTTCGAGCTCGTTAAAAATAGTAAGGAAGTTATGAGCATTTTCCTATCTCCTTTGAGCTCATTAAAAAAAGTAAGGAGGTCATGAGTTTACTTTTTCAGACTTGTTAAACCTTTACGGAAAAGATCCCTATGGAGTTCTTTTAAGCCCTTTTCAGACTCCTTAAATAGAAAAATTTTGTCGAGCATAGTTGTCTTTTTGGGCTCGTTAATATAACTGAACTGACATCCACTTAGGTATAGAATTACCCGTTTTCTGGGCCTTGGTGGATAATTTACGGAAAAGGTATACTCTAGGTATACTCTGGTATGCGCTAGAAGAGTTCTTCTTCCATTATTTTACACTTTTTCGGGGAAGGAGACTAACCTTATGAAAAAGGACCTTTGGAGTCGTCTTTAGGGTTTTCAGACTCTCGAAATGTGAAAACACCAAGCGAGCATTCACCTACTCGGGCTCGATGTGAAATCCACGAGATGGTTGATAGAGGACTGTTTAAGTTTTTCAACTCTATAAACAAGAAAACACCGTCGAGCACAGACCAATCCGGGCTCGATGTAAAATCCACGGATAGGTGTATGGAGTTTTCTTCTAGGTTTTTCAGACTCCTTAAATATGAAAATACCATCGAGCATGCTTTAGTTATTTGTCAAGCTCGTTAAAAAATGAAAAAGGAAAGGGAAGGGAAGCATGTTAAAATATCTTTCAATATGATGGCAGCAAGTCAACTATTTCCTTAAACAAAGCACCTATTTTGAGTCTATCAAACAAGTTGGCTTCTAGTATTGGCCTTAGGATAAACCTGATCTCAAAGTTTTTTCTCCTCCATTTGGTTAGTCTTCCAATCATATGGAGAATCTGTTAATGTCTCCTACATTGCAGATTTGAATCGTGGTCTCTTTGTGTTCAAAGCTGCCTAAATCACTCTTGTGTCATAATCACTATTCAAGGATATAACCTGTGTTGGCCATTCTGCAATTTCCTTGACCTCATGTGACGGCCATTCCTTGGTGTCAGTATGTTTTATCATGTGTTCAGTCCTACTCCAAATCATCTCATACCTATTGAGTGTCCCTCGTGTTGGATGATGGAGGATGCATTAAGGCCTCCCTTCCAACGGACTTCTTCCCATCGACTTCAACTCATTGTGCTCTGGGAATGAAGTTTAGAGTTTCAATTAGTACCTTGGGGATTGCAGTCATTAGTGGCAGTTTCCCTCACTATTGGATAGATGGGAATACATCAATGTCTCCTATCCGATGGATTCTTCAAGTGTTCGATGGAAAGAACATTTATTTGCACTTGCTTGAATGTACGAGGTACCTTGGGTTCCATTTTCATTATTGGTGGACACCCTCGTGTTTGTTAATGGTATACACCAATGGTCGGTAATCAAACGATACCTCCCATGTTCGACATCAACTCATTTATTCGCATGGATAGGTTTATACCTTGGGTTGTTTTTGGATGAAGACCTTGGGATTCTCGATAGCATCACCTTATTTATGTTATCGCCCAAGTTGCGCAAGACTAAGCCACACTTTTTTGGGCTCTTGATGAGACATAGATCCAGCTTGTTCTCTGTGGCTATGTTCTCTAGTTTTGACATAGATCCACCTTGTATTTATGTGGCTATGTTTACACTTATGTTCATCATGGATCCACGCTTGTATTCTAGTGGCCATGATATATGCATCTGTATTTGGATCATTATTGTATCCTCTTGGAGGTCATGATCCATTATTTGAACATGGACAGTTACCCAAGGATAAGTTTGTCTGACATTGCCTTTACTTTCAGGTACTTCATTTGAGCCTATGATTCTTGGTTTCTTCGTTCCTCCATGATTCAACTCTTTGTTATTTATAATGTATTTAGGCCATCATTTCCCGCACTCCCTCTAACCTCATACATTAGGGGGCATTTGTTATAGCTTTAAATGACACCTCTCTGTCCGTGACGACACTTGCTTCCCTTGGTCACATGACGACACTTCTTGAGATCAAGTTTAATCACACAACAGGAAACTTGTGGATTGAGGGGTCATTTGGGACACTAAAAATGGTGGAAATTACCTCATTCTTGACCCATTTGATGTTTATGACCCTTAGGAACATTTTTCCAGACCAAACCATCTCCTGAAAATGAGCAGAAAAGCCTCTTTTTGGCCATTTTTTCACATGAGAACTACTCTACCTTAACAAACTAGCATGTGTACCCTACTCTAGTGTACAATAGTAGTGCTCAACCCTCTTAAGCACTACTCCACTATGAAATAGTAGTGTACACCCCTGTTTTGGTCAAAATTTTGAAATTTGAGTATGTTAAGTTGGTTGGGGAACCTCCTGAGCAGTTATAACTTCTTTTCCTCTCCTTCACTAACTATATAAGGAGGGTAGAAGGGCCATGTGAGGGGACCAAGCCTATAACATTGTTATGCTGGAAAAATGGAGACCCTCATCCCCCTCTCTTGTGCCTCAGTTTCTCATAAACCCTAGCATAGCTGATTAGAGGTTGGGATCCTTGGGGAACAGAAGCAAGAGACCTTGAATCTAGGTTTGGTGAAGTGCCAAGCTTGAAAAAAGGTATAACTGCATTGACTTGCTTTCATTCATTAATAAAGATCAGACATTCTTTCCTTTCCAAATATGATCTATTAATGTGTCTCAGATTTGATTACAGTTTGCTTATAGTTTGATGTTTTCTTCTGTTAGGTATATCAATCTTATATATGTAGTCAAATGTATTTGAGAAAGGTATCAAGTTGTTTTGCAGGTCTGGGCATTGCGACATTGGATAAGCATTGAAGAGCGAGGGAGGCAAAGCTAGGATCAACCTTCTGAATGAGGTGCCTACATCTGTAAACCCTAATCTCTTCATTTATTTGGTGTACTTGCAGAATGCTTGTAAGTCTATCTTTATCACCGTAAGTTGGTAGTTTCTCCCCTGAACTATAGGTGCATTTTCCCCACAACAGAGAGAGAGACAAAGTATGGTGGATAGGGGTCTAGAGATAAAGAAAGAGATAAATATATTGGAGGATAGGGGTTGAGAGAGAGAGATTGGGGGTTAGGGGTATAGAGATAGAGAGAGAGATATTGGAGGTTAGGGGATTAGAGTGAGAGAGAGATTGTAGGTTAGGTGTTTAGAGAGAGAGAAAGAAGAAGATAAATTGGGTGTTAGGTGTTTAGAGAGAGAGAGTTTGGGATCTGGTGGTTTAGAGAGAGATAAAGGGATTGCGGTTTAGAGAGAGAGAGAGATTGGTGGTGAGGGTTTTAGAGAGAGGGATTTGATGTTAGCCATTTAAGGAGAGAGGGATTCAACGTTAGGGGTTTAGAGAGAGAGGGAGAGAGAGATATTTGGAGCTCGTGGTTAGGGCTCAAGTATTTAGAGAGAGATAGTGGAGGTTATGGGTTTAAGAGAGATAGAGAGAGAGAGATACATATATTGGTGGTTAGGGGTTTAGAGAGAGAGAGAGAATCAAGGTTAGGGGTTTAGAGAGAGAGATAGAGATTTGAGGTTAGGGGTTTAGGAAGAGAGAGATAGGGATTATGGGTTTAGGGGGGGAGAGAGAGAGAGAGAGAGATTGGAGGGATAATAGGGGTTTAGAGATAGAGAGATATCAATGGTGGAGTATGGATGGTTAGTGAGGGGGGAGAGGGACATAGAGATAGGGGTTGGGGTAGGTGGGTGAGGAGTGGGAATTGGAGAGAGAGAGAGGGAGAGATTAGGGGCTTAGAGAGAGAGAGAGAGAGAGGTTAGTAGTTTAAAGGGAGAGAGAGAGAGGTTAGGTGTTTAGAGAGAGAGATGTTAGATATTTAGAGAGAGAGAGAGATAGGTTAGGGTTTTAGAGAGAGAGAGAAACTAAGTTTTAGGTGTTTAGGGAGAGAGAGAGAGAGAGAGATTGGATGCTAGGTATTTACAGAGAGAGAGAGATTATGGGTTAGGGATTCAGAGAGGGAGAGAATGGAGGCTAGGGAATTATATTGTGTGAGAGAGAAATTGGGGGTTATGGCCTTAGAGAGAGAGAGAGATTAAGTGTTTACAAAGAGACATAGGGGGTTAGGGTTTTAGGGAAAGATAGAATGTAGTTTAGGGGTTTAAAGCGAGTGATTTAGAGAGGGAGAGAGAGATTGGGTGTTAGAGGTTTATATATATATATACACACATAGACAGAGAGATAGGTCTAGAAATAAAGAGAGAGATAAAGATATTGGAGGATAGGTGTTGAGGGAGAGAGATTAGAGGTTAGGAATTTAGAGCGAGATTATAGGTTAGAGGTTGAGAGAGAGAGAGAGCGATATTTGGGGTTAGGGGTTTAGAGAGAGAGAGAGAGAGAGAGATTGTGGGTCAGGGGTTTAGAGATAGAGAGAGATATTGGCCTTAGGAGTTGAGAGAGAGAGAGAGATTGAAGGCTAGGGGATTAGAGTGAGAGAGAGATTGGAGGTTAGGGGTTTAGATAGAGGGAAAGAAGAAGAGAATTTGCGTGTTAGGCATTTAGAGAGAGATAGAGTTTGGGATTTAGGTTTTTAGAGAGAGATAAAGGGATTGGGGATTAGAGAGAGAGAGATTGGTGGTGAGGGTTTTAGAGAGAGAGGGATTGGAGGTTATCCATTTAAGGAGAGAGAGATTCAACATTAGGGGTTTAGAGAGAGAGAGATATTGGGGGTTCGGTGCTGAGAGAGAGAGAGAGAGAGAGATTTGGTGCTCATGCTTAGGGATTAGGTATTTAGAGAGTGATATTGGAGGTTATGGGTTTAGAGAGAGAGAGAGAGAGATAGGAGGTTAAGGGTTTAGAGAGAGAGATTGGGGATTATATGTTTATAAAGAGAGAGATAATCTGGAGATTAGAGGTTTAGAGTGAGAGAGATTGGGTGTTATGGGTTTACAGAGAGAGATATTAGCGGTTATGGGTTTAGATAGAGATTAAGGGTAGGGTTTTAGCGACAAATTGGGAGTATGGTTTGAGAGAGAGTGAGAGGTTGGGGTTGGGGGTTTAGAGAGAGAGCAAGAAAAATTCGAGGTTGGGATATTAGAGAGAGAGAGAGTGGAGGTTAGTGGATTAGAGTTTGTGTGAGAGAGAGACAGAGAGAGAGATTGGGGGTTAGGGTCTTAAAGAGAGAGAGAGAGAGGGGATTAGGGGTTTAGAGAAATAAAGATAGAGATGGAGGGATTGGAGGATAGGGTTTTAGAGAGAGATATTATGGGCTAGGTGTTTAGAGAGAGTGATTAGTAGTTTGAGGCTTATAGAGAGAGAGAGATTGTGGGTTAGGGGTTTAGAAAGAGAGAGATTTGTGAGTTAGGGGTTTAGAGAGAGAGAGATTTGTATGTTAGGGGTTTAGAGAGAGAGAGAGGTAGATATTAAGAGGTAGGGTTTTAGAGAGAAAGAGAGAGAGATATATTGGGGGTTAGGGGTTTAGAGGGAGAGAGAGATTAGAGGTTAAGCGCTTAGAGTGAGAGAGATTGGAGGTGAGGGGATTAGAGAGAGATAAAAAGAGAGATTGGGTGTTAGGGGTTTAGAGAGAGAGAGGGAGTTTGGGGGTTAGTGGTTTAGAGAGATATAAAGAGAGTGGGGCTTAGAGAGATAGATAGTAGTGGCTATGGGTTTAGAGAGAGAGAGTGGGATTGGAGGTTAAGCATTTAGAGCGAGAGAAAGATTCAGGGTTAGGGGTTTAGAGAGAGAGATATTGGGGGTTTGGTGTTTAGTGAGAGAGATATATTAGGGGTTAGGGCTTATGGATTAAGGATTTAGAGAGAGATACTAGAGGTTATGGGTTTAGAGAGAGAGAGAAAGATTGGAGGTTAGGAGTTTAGAGAGAGAGATTAGATGTTAGGGGTTTAAGTGTTGAGATATTGTAACTTCAAAGAATATTATAATTGTACTTTATTATTCCGGAGATGTTTCATTCCTTCGTAAAGATCTTATTGTATATCCGGAGATGTTTATTCCTCCGTAAAGATCTTATTGTATATCCGGAGATGTTTATTCCTCCGTTGGAATGTGGTAACTCGGGTTATTAGACTTCCCTAGTGGAGGTCGGCCCTGTATGTGTTATGTGGGTCAAAGGGTTATTAGACCACCCTAGAGGGGTCGGCCCAGTCAGTTGTAGTGGGGTATTTAACCCATTGGTTAAATACGAGCCTACGTGTACTTGTGTAAAAGATATATCAGTGTAGTGTATAAATAGAGGAGGTGCGTTCCTCATTTGATACACACACACACTTGAGGATAGCGCACTTGTGGAGGAGAGGTCTGCTATTGTGGAGGAGGAGATCATGTCTCAGGGTTTCATCTTTGTATATTGCTGGTCATTTATATTGAGGAAGCTTTGCTGGGTTTTCTACCCCATGAGGGTTTCCCAGGATAAATCTCTGTCTCTTGTGTTTATGCTGTGCTTGTTGTTTCTTCAGTGATCCTGTATATGCTATTATTGTGAAATGGAATGTAATGCTGCTATTTTCTGTCTTAGAATATTAAATCTTAACATGGTATCAGAGCTAACCTGAAGGAAGACAAGGTATGGCACTTACGACACTTGCTTTACTTACAACAATTTGAAGGTTAGGGTTTTACATAGAAAAAACCAGTCATCGTGGAACTTTCGCTATAAATCCATTTCTGCGAAGTTTCAGGGTATGAAAAGTTTACAGGTTGAAGATAACATCCCCAGGTACCTTTTTTCCAAAGGGCATCCTCAGATTCGTTGTACTTTGTAAGTTATGATCAGTACAAGTTAGGGTTTCTGCCTCTTCCAGATCTCAGTCAAAATCAGGTGTCCTTTGAAAAAAGGTCATAACTTGGGCTAGGAAGCTCCAAATGAAATTTCGTAAAAAGCGATAGGTAGTACACAGACTGTACTATCTCAGGAAACGGTTTTAGAGGCCGAAGCGGAACCAGTGACACGTGGCACGCCGTACAAGTTCACTCTCCTATTTTATCCCTTAAACAGGTCACGTTGCGACACTTGGCATAACTCTCTCTCAGAGAGTCCAATTGAGGTCAAACCTATCAGGATGGAAAGACAACAGGGCGAGCTATCTCAGTAAAAGGTTTCAGAGGCTTAAGTTCAAACAGTGACACGTGGCACGCCGTACAAGTTCACTCTCCTTTATTATCCCAAAACAGGTCACGTTGCGACATTTGGCATAACTCTCTCTCAGAGAATCCAATTGAGGTCAGACCTGTTAGGATGGAAAGATGACATGTTAGGCTACTGCAGAAAAAGTTTTCAGACCCTGTGGAGCGAAAATTTTGGATTTACACCAGAAACAATCAGGTACATGTTTCTGTCAAAACAGAATTATTTTTGGAGCACTTTCATTCATGGCTTCCGAAATTTAGGGTTTCGGAGAAAGTTAGAATTTTTGGAATCGGAGTCCACAGCTGAATGCTACTCAGGAAAATTGAAATTTAGAGACCAATATTGAATTTTTTGGTTGGGTAGAAGACCGGGCTTGATTAAACCCTAGCTCGGGATTTTGATCAGAAAGATGGAAAATTAGGGCTTCAGCAGAAGTTGAAATTTTTGAAGTCTGTAACCACGGCTGGAAGCTCCTCAGAAAAATAAGAGTTTAGAGCCTTGGATCGAACCTTTTGATTGGACAGAAAGGTGGGCTTCATCAAACCCTAGTTCAGGTTCCTGTCTACAAGATCCAGAAGTTTCGAAGGCAATTTTGAGGGGTCAAATTTTGGAGATTTCAAAATTGAAGTATGCTAGTTTGATCAGCTTAGCAAGACACATCCTTCCATCCATTCAGAAGTGTGAAACTCAAAGATTGAGTTTTTAGGGTTTCTCTAGCAAACCCTAATCAAGCTCCAGATCAAGTTTTAGGGGGAGTTGAGGCTAAGGCCTTACATAAGAAGACTACAAGAAGTCTCGACAGGTATGACTTAAGGAGGTTCAGGTATGTCTTGAAATCTGATTCTTGATTAAGTTCATAATGTGTTTTGTCTTCATGTTATTTATTAGTACAATCTTGATTAATGTTAGAATTGTCTTATCACCCTAGTAACAGTATGAATGCATGTGAATGATCGAAGACATTCATTGATTAGGGCTATATGATTGTACTAATGCATTATGGTATTGTGTGAGGTTGATGTTGTCTGCTAACAAGATACAGGTACATCACAAAAGACAAATCAAGTTCCATGACCATGACATCATGAAGACAAAGACTCATCCATAATCTTTGTTCTACTTACGAGGTATGTATGACTTTGTTATAACCTATGAGACATGCAGGTTCTAGCTCAGGATCTCTAAATCATTGAAGAGATTGTTTAGGTATGTTGTACATAACTAAGCAGGTATACTAATCCAGGTATGTTTTCCTATGTCATGTTAGAATATTACCTTGTATTGGGATCCCTTATATAAGTATACTTGGCATGATTAGATATGCTTATTCATAAAGTTAGTAATCAAGGGATTATGCATATTATGTCTTTTATCTTGATTGATGATATGCATGAGTAAAAGAAGTCTTCCCTGAAATCTTGAATACTAATGTTTATTATTTATGATCGTGACTATACATATTCAAGACTATTTAGATGTTTTGATAATGTTTATAATATACTAATGAATGTATGTTTGTGTATGAGATCATGAGGATAACACTACTGCACACTTGAGCATGCACAGTGGTATAGAATGAATAAAAGTTCAAAAGATATTTAGAAGACCAAGCGAGAGGCAACCACACAAACATAAAAGATAAGTATTTGAGTTGTTATTTAAAATAGTAAATGATATTGCTTGTAATAGATTGTATGCATATTTAGAATATATCACGCTGAGTGTAAACATTCATAGAGCATTGAACAGTATACTACTAATATGCATATGATTGGTAAGTTGGACAAACATTCCATTGTAGCTTGTCTAGAATGAAACCTCTTTGCTGACATGCTGAGAGATGTGCACACTCTCGATAGTATGTTCTGGTGGAGATGGAAGGCATCTAGATAGCCACTGTATGCATACAGGATATGGGAAAGTGTTGTGCCAAAGTATTGGTCAAGATAGTTGCATAACTATATAAATGATATATGTATGCATAATAGATTATCATGTCAATATGATTTGATGATTATGAAGTATCACTAATCATGTACTTAAATTTGATTTGTAGGAAAGATCATGATGAATGATGAACACTAAACAAGCGATGGATGTTCAACAAAAGATTTACAAATCAAACACACTATAGAAGGCTTGAGGCTAGAAGATTCTCTTAGAAAGAGGAAGAGAATCATGATGAGATGTTTGCTCCAAGTGGCTAGAGAAGACCATTCTCTTAATGGTGAAATTAAAGAAGAAGTCTAAATCAGGTTCTGTATGAGTTCCCAGGATCGATAATCATTTGGTGAGCTTAATACTCACCATGGGCGATGTGGATCTCAACCTTCGCTACAAGGTTGAATATGGTTTCTATACACAGATGACATGGATGCAAGAAGGAACTCACCACAGAGTTCGAATGATATTGAGGCTCATATTAGTAGACACATCTAACGAGACATGGCACAGATAGATATGCAGAAGATCATTCAATGCAGAGTGTGAATGATGTTCAGTCACAAAGGGAGAATTGATAGTTTCTTGATAAACTTGAACTTTACCAAAAGTAAATTTGTTACTAACCTTTACCTTAAGGTTGTAGGTGATGAACCTATCATACCATTATTGTATGATGATGATATCTTTCTAACAAGAAATGAGAAACAGATCATGAAAAGAAAGAAGAAGATGGCTGAAGAAATGAAAATAAAAGATCTCAGATTGATGCATTACTTCCTAGGTCTGGAAGTATGGCAAGGCTCAAAAGGAATATTTCTCAACCAAGGAAAGTATGCTGAGAAATATTAAAAAGACTTGATGTGTTGGTATGGCCACTCTTGAAGTTGTTAGCAGATGACTCATCAGAGTTAGTGGATAGAACTCTATACAGACAAAATATTGAGTCATTGATGTGTCTAACGAATACTAGGTCAGATATATGCTTTGCTGTGAACACCTTGAGTCAGTATCTAGTGGAAACTAGATGTGTTCACCTGATAAGCTGTAAATCATGTGAAGGGATTGGATCATTCCTGGACTTCAGTCCGAAAGAAGATCCGTAGACGTATGTCTTCAAAAATGAAGTTCTTGGTGAACATGTGAAGGGATTGGATCATTCCTGGACTTCAGTCCGAAAGAAGAGCCGTAGACGTATGTCTTCGAAAATGAAGTTCTTGGTGAACATGTGAAGGGATTGGATCATTCCTGGAATTCAGTTCGAAAGAAGAGCCGTAGACGTATGTCTTCGAAAATGAAGTTCTTGGTGAACATGTGAAGGGATTGGATCATTCCTGGACTTCAGTCCGAAAGAAGAGCCGTAGACGTATGTCTTCGAAAATGAAGTTCTCGGTGAACATGTGAAGGGATTGGATCATTCCTGGACTTCAGTCCGAAAGAAGAGTCGTAGACGTATGTCTTCGAAAATGAAGTTCTCGGTGAACATGTGAAGGGATTGGATCATTCCTGGACTTCAGTCCGAAAGAAGAGCCATAGACGTATGTCTTCGAAAATGAAGTTCTTAGTGAACATGTGAGGGGATTGGATCATTCCCGGACTTTAGTCCTAAAGAAGAGCCGTAGACATGAGGTCTCCGATAACTGAACGATAGGACTGGATCGTCCCTAGACTTCTGTTCAAAAGGTACGCGATAGGACTGGATCGTCCCTGGACCTCGGTTCAAAATGTACGTGACAAATCCTAGAATTGCTCTAGGTTACATCCAGCATGAAACAGGGCGGGGCTCTGTAGATGTGATACATCCAGCATGAAACAGGGCTGGCTCTGTAGATGTGATACATCCAGCATGAAACAGGGATGGCTCTGTAGATGTGATACATCCAGCATGAAACAGGGATGGCTCTATAGTTGTGATACATCCAGCATGAAACAGGGCTGGCTCTGTAGATGTGATACATCCAGCATGAAACAGGGCTGGCTCTGTAGATGTGATACATCCAGCATGAAACAGGGCTGGCTCTGTAGTTGTGATACATCCAGCATGAAACAGGGCTGGCTCTGTAGATGTGATACATCCAACATGAAACAGGGCTGGCTTTGTAGTTGTGATACATCCAGCATGAAACAGGGCTGGCTCTGTAGTTGTGATACATCCAGCATGAAACAGGGCTGGCTCTGTAGATGTAATACATCCAGCATGAAACAGGGCTAGATCTGTAGTTGTGATACATCTAGCATGAAACAGGGCTAGCTCTGTAGATGTGATACATCCAACATGAAACAGGGATGGCTCTGTAGATGTGACACATCCAGTATGAAAGAGGACTGGCACTGTGGTCGGGATTGAAGTGTCCCTAGACATGAGACTTGTCTTAAAAGAGATAAGGATTGATCATCCTGTAATATGATCCTGTGATGACGATGCTGTTGATTGTGTGATGACGATGCTGTTGATCGTGTGATGACGATGCTGATCGTATGATGATGATGTTGATCGTGTGATGACGATGCTACCGATCGTGTGATGACGATGTTGATCGTATGATGACGATGCTGATCGTGTGATGACGATGTTGATCGTATGATGACGATGCTGATCATGTGATGACGATGCTGATGATCGTATGATGACGATGCTAATCGTGTGATGACGATGCTCCCGATCGTGTGATGACAATGTTGATCGTATGATGACGATGCTGATCGTGTGATGACGATGCTGATCGTATGATGACGATGCTGATCATGTGATGACGATGCTGATGATCGTGTGATGACGATGCTGATGATCGTGTGATGACGATGCTGATGATCGTGTGATGACGATGCTGATGATCGTGGGATGATGATGCTGATGATCGTGTGATGACGATGCCGATGATCGTGTGATGACGATGTCGATGATCGTGTGATGACGATCATGATGATCATGTGATGACGATGCTGATGATCGTGTGATGACGATGCTGATGATCATGTGATGACGATGTAGCTGTTCGTGTGCTGCAGAAGATGAAGACTCAGTACTGAAGATGTTGATTTTCCAGTATTGAAGATGTTCCAGTTACTGATGATGTTGAGAAAGCTTCCAATGATTTATAGATGTATCATGTATGATGTTGATGACTCCTTTCTCGTGCAGATGCTGTTATAATATCCTTCTCGTTAAGGGGGAGTGTTGAGATATTGTAACTTCAAAGAATATTATAATTGTACTTTATTATTCCGGAGATGTTTCATTCCTCCGTAAAGATCTTATTGTATATCCGGAGATGTTTATTCCTCCGTTGGAATGTGGTAACTCGGGTTATTAGACTTCCCTAGTGGAGGTCGGCCCTGTATGTGTTATGTGGGTCAAAGGGTTATTAGACCACCCTAGAGGGGGTCGGCCTAGTCAGTTGTAGTGGGGTATTTAACCCATTGGTTAAATACGAGCCTACGTGTACTTGTGTAAAAGATATGTCAGTGTAGTGTATAAATAGAGGAGGTGTGTTCCTCATTTGATACACATACACACTTGAGGATAGCGCACTTGTGGAGGAGAGGTCTGCTATTGTGGAGGAGGAGATCATGTCTCAGGGTTTCATCTTTGTATATTGCTGGTCATCTATATTGAGGAAGCTTTGCTGGGTTTTCTACCCCATGAGGGTTTCCCAGGATAAATCTCTGTCTCTTGTGTTTATGTTGTGCTTGTTGTTTCTTCAGTGATCCTGTATATGCTATTATTGTGAAATGGAATGTAATGCTGCTATTTTCTGTCTTAGCATATTAAATCTTAACATTAAGAGAGACATTGGGGATTTGGGTTTAGAGAGAGAGAGATAGGCTGTAGGTTAGAGGTTTAGAGAGAGATATAGATAAGAGGTTAGAGGTTTATATATATATATATAGAGAGAGAGAGAGAGAGAGAGATTGGGGGTTAGGGGTTTAGAGAGATAGATTGGGTGTTAGGGGTTTAAAGATAGATTGGGGGTAGGTTTTTTTAGACAGATTGGGGATAGGGCTTTAGTGAGAGAGACATAGGTTGAGGGTTGTGGGTTTAGAGAGAGAGATTTGGGATTCAGGGTTTAGTGAGAGATATTGGGGATTATGGGTTTAGCAAGAGAGATAGATTGGAGGTTAGAGGTATAGAGAGAGATATATTGGGTATTTGGGGTTTAGAGAGAGAGATTGTAGGTTAAGAGTTTAGTTATATATTTGGGGCAGTATTTTAGAGATAGGTTGTGGGTAGGGTTTTAGAGAGAGAGAGAGAGAGAGGTTTGGGTTTTAGAGAGAGGGGAGAGAGATATTGGGGGTTAAGGGTTTAGAGAGAGATATTATAGGGGCTAGAGTTTAGGAAGGAAGAAAGAGAAAAATAGAAAGAGAGATATTGGTGGTTATGGGTTTAGAGAGAGAGTATGGAGGTTAGGGGTTTAGGGAGAGGGAGAAAGATTGGAGGTTAGGGGTTTAGAGAGAGGGATAGAGATTGGAGGTTAGGGGTTAATAGAGAGAGAGATATATTTGGAGTTAGGGGTTTAGAGAGAGTGAGGTAGAGGTTAGGGGTTAGGGGTTTAGAGAGAGTGAGGTAGAGGTTAGGGGTTAGGGGTTTAAAGAGAGAGATAGAGAGAGAGTGAGAGATTTAGGGTTGGGGATTTACAGAGGGAGAGATAGAGAGAGATATTGGGGGTTAGGGATTTAGAGAGAGAGAGAGAGAGTGGAAGTTAGGGGTTTAGAATGAGAGAGATTGGAGGTTGGGGGTTTAGAGAGAGAGATATATAATAATGTAGATTGGGGTTTGGGGTTTTAGAGAGAGAGAGAGAATATAGGTTAGGGGTTCAAGAAAAGAGAGATAGGGATTATAGGTTTAGGGGAGAGAGAGAGAGAGAGAGAGAGAGAGAGAGATTGGGGGGATAATAGGGGTTTAGAGATAGAGAGAAATCAATGGTGGAGCATGGATGGTTAGTGAGGGGGCGAGGGACATAGATATGGGGGTAGGGGTAGGTGGTTGAGTAGTGGGTATTTGGAGAGAGAGAGAGAATATAGGTTAGGGGTTCAAGAAAAGACAGATAGGGATTATGGGTTTAGGGGAGAGAGAGAGAGAGAGAGAGATTGGGGGGATAATAGGGGTTTAGAGATAGAGAGAGATCAATGGTGGAGCATGGATGGTTAGTGAGGGGGGGAGGGACATACATATGGGGGTAGGGGTAGGTGGTTGAGTAGTGGGTATTTGGAGAGAGGGAGAGATTCGGGTTTAGAGAGAGAGAGAGAGAGAGGTTAGCGGTTTAGAGAGAGAGAGAGAGGTTAGCGATTTAGGGAGAGAGAGAGAGGTTAGGGTTTTTAGAGAGAGAGAGAGGTTAAAGGTTTAGAGAGAGGGACAGAGAGAGAGGTTAGGGGTTTAGAGAGAGAGAGAGATACTAAATTTTAAGTGTTTAGGGAGAGAGAGAGAGAGAGACTAAATTTTAGGTGTTTAGGGAGAGAGAGAGGGATATGGGATGCTAGGTGTTTAGAGAGAGAGGGAGATTGGGGGTTAGGGGTTTAGAGAGAGAGAATGGAGGTTATGGGATTAGATTGTGTGAGAGAGAAATCAGGGGTTAGGGCCTTTGAGAGAGAGAGAGAGATTAGGCATTTACAGAGAGAGATAGGAGGTTAGGGTTTTAGAGAAAGCTAGAATGGAGTTTAAGGGTTTAAATTGAGTGATTTAGAGAGAGAGAGAGATTAGGAATTAGGGGTCGAGAGATAAAGAGATTGGAGGATAGGGGTTGAGAGAGAGAGATTATAGGTTAGAAATTTAGAGAGAGATTATAGGTTAGAGTTTGAGAGAGAGAGAGCGATATTGGGGATTAGGGGTTTAGAGAGAGAGAGAGAGAGAGAGAGAGAGAGATTGGGGGTTAGGGGTTTAGAGAGAGAGAGATTGGTGCTGAGGGTTTGAGAGAGATAGGGATTAGAGGTTATCCATTTAAGGAGAGAGAGAGATAGAGGGATTGGAGGTTATCCATTTAAGGAGAGAGAGAGAGAGAGATATTTCGAGCTCATAGATAGGGCTTAGGTATTTAGAAAGAGATATTGGAGTTTATGGGTTTAGAGAGAGAGAGAGAGATAGGAGGTTAGAGGTTTAGAGAGAAAGATCGGGGATTATGGGCTTAGAGAGAGAGATAAACTAGATATTAGAGGTTTAGAGTGAGAGATATTGGGTGTTATGGGTTTACAGAGAGAGATATTGGTGCTTATGGGTTTAGAGAGATATTAGGGGTAGTATTTTAGCGACAAATTCGGAGTATGGTTTGAGAGAGAGTTAGAGGTTGGGGTTGGGGGTTTAGAGAGAGAGCGAGATAGATTGGAGGTTAGGATATTAGATAGAGAGAGAGAGAGACATAGAGAGAGAAATATTGGGATTATGGGTTTAGAAAGAGAGAGAGAGAGAGAGAGAGAGAGAGGGGATTAGAGTGTGTGAGAGAGAGATTGGAGTTTAGGTATTTAGAGAGACAGAGAGATTGATTGGGGGTCAGGGTCTTAGAGAGAGAGAGAAGGGATTAGGGTTCTAGAGAGATAAATATAGAGATGGAGAGATTAGAGGATAGGGTTTTAGAGAGAGATATTAGGGGTTAGGTGTTTAGAGAGAGAGAGATTAGTAGTTAGAGGCTTGGAGAGAGAGAGAGAGAGAGAGAGAGAGAGAGAGATTTATGGGTTAGGGGTTTATAGAGAGAGAAATTTTTATGTTAGGTGTTTAGAGAGAGAGAGAGGTAGATATTAAGAGGTAGGGGTTTAGAGAGAAAGAGAGAGAGATATATTGGGGGTTAGGGGTTTAGAGGGAGAGAGAGATTGGAGGTGAGGCGCCTAGAGTGAGAGAGATTGGATGTTAGGGGATTAAAGAGAGATATAAAAGGAGAGATTGGGTGTTAGGGGTTTAGAGAGAGAGAGAGAGTTTGGGGGTTAGTGGTTTAGAGATATATAAAGAGAGTGGGGTTTAGAGAGATAGATATTTGTGGCTAGGGGTTTAGAGAGAGAGAGAGAGAGATTGGAGGTTAGGTATTTAGAGGGAGAGAAAGATTCAGTGTTAGGGGTTTAAGGAGAGAGATATTGGGGGTTCGGTGTTTAGTGAGAGATATATATTGGGGATTTTAGCTTATGGATTAGGGATTTAGAGAGAGATATTGGAGGTTATCGGTTTAGAGAGAGAGAGAGATATTGGAGGTTAGGGGTTTAGAGAGAGATATTGGGGATTTGGGTTTAGAGAGAGAGAGAGAGAGTGGAGGTTAGAGGTTTAGAGAGAGATATAGATTGGAGGTTAGAGATTTAGAGAGAGAGAGAGAGAGAGAGAGAGAGACATTGGGGGTTACGGGTTTAAAGAGACAAATCAGGAGTTAGGGGTTTAGATATAGATTGGGTGTAGGGTTTTAGAGACAGATTGGGGGTAGGGTTTTAGTGAGAGAGGGAGAGGTTGGGGGTTGTTGTTTAAAGAGAGATATTGGTGGTTAGGAGAGAGGGAGAGAGAGGGAGAGGGAGAGAGATTGGGATTAGGGATTTAGGGAGAGTTATAGATATTGGGGGTTAGGGTTTAGGTCGAGAGAGAAAAATAGAGAGAGAGAGAGATTGGTGCTTAGGGGTTTAGAGAGAGAGAGAGGGATTAGAGTTTCAAAATTTAGAAGAGAGATATTCATCATTAGGGGTTTAGAGAGAGAGAGAGAAATTGTGGGTTCAATGTTTATAGACAGAGTTAGAAAAACATTGGGCATTAGGGATTATGGCTTAGGTATTTAGACAGAGAGAGATTGGAGGTTATGGGTTGAGAGAGAGAGAGAGAGAGAGAGAGAGAGAGAGATTTGGGATTAGGGGTTTAGTGAGATATATTGGGGATTACGGATTTAGAGAGAGAGATAGATTGGAGGTTAGAGGTATATAGAGGGAGATATTGGGTGTTTGGGGTTTAGAGAGAGAGATTGTGGGTTAAGAGTTTTGTTATAGATTGGGGGTTTCATTTTAGAGACAGGTTGGGGTTTTAGAGAGAGAGATTGGGGGTTAGGGGTTTAAAGAGAGATATTGGGGGTTAGAGTTTAGCAAGAGAGAGAAAAATAGAAAGAGAGAGATTGGTGGTTAAGGATTTAGAGAGAGAGAGTACGAAGGTTAGGGGCTTAGGGAGAGGGAGAGAGATTGGAGTTTAGGGGTTTAGAGAGAGGGAGAGAGATTGGAGGTTAGGGGTTAATAGATAGAGAGATATATTTGGGGTTAGGGGTTTAGAGAGAGAGAGGTAGAGGCTAGGGGTTAGGGGTTTAAAGAGAGAGAGAGAGAGAGGGAGAGATAGAGAGATATATTGGGGGTTAGGGATTTATAGAGAGAGAGTGGAGGTTAGGGGTTTAGAGTGAGAGAGAGATTGGGGGTTGGGGGTTTAGAGAGAGAGATATAGAAAAATATAGATTGGGGTAACTTAGGGGTTTAGAGAGGGAGAGAGAGAGATTGGGGATTAGTTGTTTAGAGAGAGATAAAGAGATTTGTGGTTTGGTTTTATAAAGGGAGAGATAGGAAGAGATATATTGGTGGTTAGGGGTATAGAGAGAGAGAGAGAATCAAGGTTAGGGGTTTAGAGAGAGAGATAGAGATTTGAGGTTAGGGGTTAGAGGTTCTAGAAAAGAGAGATAGGGATTGTTGGTTTAGGGGAGAGAGAGAGAGAGACAGAGAGAGAGATTGCGGGGATAATAGGGGTTTATAGATAGAGGGAGATTAATGGTGGAGTATGGATTGTTAGTGAGGGGGGAGAGGGACATAGAGATGGGGGCATGGGTAGGTGGGTGAGGAATGGGGATTTGGAGAGAGAGAGAGGGAGAGGTTAGAAGTTTAGAGAGAGAGAGGTGTTAGCGGTTTAGAGAGAGAGAGAGGTTAGGGGTTTATAGAGAGAGAGGTTAGAGGTTTACCTAGAGAGAGAGAGAGACAAACTAAATTTTAGGTGTTTAGGGGGAGAGAGAGGGATATTGGATGCTAGGTGTTTAGAGAGAGAGGGATATTGGGGGTTAGGGGTTTAGAGAGAGAGAATGGAGGTTAGGGGATTAAATTGGGTGAGAGAGAAATTGGGGGTTAGGGCCTTAGAGAGAGAGAGAGAGATTAGGTGTTTATAGAGAGACATAGGGGTTAGGGTTTTAGAGAAAGATAGAATGGATTTTAGGGGTTTAAAGTGAGTGATTTAGAGAGAGAGAGAGAGAGAGAGAGAGAGAGAGAGATTGGGGGTTAGGGGTCTAGAGATAAAGAGAGAGAAAGAGATTGGAGGATAGGGGTTGAGAGAGAGAGAGATTAGAGGTTAGAAATTTTGAGAGAGATTATAGGTTAGAGGTTGAGAGAGAGAGAGATATTGGGGGTTAGGTTTTTAGAGAGAGAGAGAGAGAGATTGGGGATTAGGGGTTTAGAGAGACAGAGGTAGAGATTAGGGGTTAGGGGTTTAGAGATAGAGAGAGAGATATTGGGATTAGGAGTTGAGAGAGAGAGAGATTGGAGGTTAAGGGATTAGAGTGAGAGAGGGATTGGAGGTTAGGGGTTTAGAGAGAGAGAGAGAGAGAAAGAAGAAGAAAAAATTGGTGTTAGGCACTTAGAGAGAGAGAGTGTTTGGGATTTAGGTTTTTTGACAGAGAGATTGGTGGTGAGGGTTTTAGAGAGAGAGGGATTGGAGGTTATCCATTTAAAGAGAGAGAGATTCAACATTAGGGGTTTAGAGAGAGAGAGATAATGGAGTTTTGGTATTGTGAGAGAGAGAGATGTTTGGAGCTCATGGTTAGGGCTTAGGTATTTAGAGAGAGATATTGGAGGTTATGGGTTTAGAGAGAGAGAGAGAGATTGGAGGTTAGCGATTTACAGAGAGAGATTGGGGATTATGGGTTTAAAGAGAGAGAGATAAACTTGAGATTAGAGGTTTAGAGTGAGAGAGATTGGGTGGTATGGGTTTACAAAGAGAGATATTGGCGGTTATGGGTTTAGAGAGAGATTAGGGGTAGGATTTTAGTGACAAATAGGGAGCATGGTTTGAGAGAGAGTGATAAGTTGGGGATGGGGGTTTAGAGAGAGAGAGAGAGAGATTGGAGTTTAGGATATTAGAGAGAGAGAGACATAAAGAGAGAAAGATTGGGGTTATGAGTTTAGAAAGGGAGAGAGACGGAGTGGAGTTTAATGTATTAGAGCATGTGAGAGAGAGATTGGATTCTAGGTATTTAGAGAGACAGAGAGAGAGATTGGGGGTTAAGGTCTTAGAGAGAGAGAGAGAGAGGATTAGTGATCTAGAGAGATAAAGATAGGGATGGAGAGATTGGAGGATAGAGTTTTAGAGAGAGGTATTAGGGGTTAGGTGTTTAGAGAGAGAGATTAATAGTTATAGGATTATAGAGAGAGAGAGAGAGATTGTGGGTTAGGGGTTCATAGAGAGAGAGATTCATGGATTAGGGGTTTAGAGAGAGAGAGAGATTTGTATGTTAGGGGTTTAGGGAGAGAGAGAGAGATAGATATTAAGAGGTACTGGTTTAGAGAGAAATAGAGAGAGATATATTGGGGGTTAGGGGTTTATAGGGAGAGTGAGATTGGAGGTTAAGCGCTTAGAGTGAGAGAGATTGGAGGTTAGGGGATTAGAGAGAGATATTGGGTGTTAGGGGTTTACAGAGAGAGAGTTTGGGGGTTAGTGGTTTAGAGAGATATACAGAGAGTGGCATTTAGAGAGATAGATATTGCTGGATAGGGGTTTAGAGAGAGAGAGAGGGATTGGAGGTTAGGCATTTATAGTGAGAGAAAGATTCAGCATTGGGGGTTTAGTGAGAGATATATATTGGGGCTTAGGGCTTATGGATTAGGTATTTAGAGAGAGATATTGGAGGTTATGGGGTTAGAGAGTAAGAGAGAGAGATTGGGGATTTGGGTTTAGAGAGAGAGAGATAGATTGGAGGTTAGAGGTTTAGAGGAGAGATATAGATTGGAGGTTAGGGATTTAGAGAGAGAGATTGGGGATTTGGGTTTAGAGAGAGAGAGATAGACTGGAGGTTAGAGGTTTAGAGAGAGATATAGACTGGAGATTAGTGGTTTAGAGAGAGAGGGAGAGAGAGATTGCGGGTTAGGGGTTAAGAGATAGATTGGGGGTAGGGCTTTAGTGAGAGAGACAGAGGTTTGGGGTTGTGGCTTGGTGAGAGAGAGAGAGAGAGAGAGAGAGAGAGATAAATTGTGGGTTCAGTGTTTATAGAGAGAGTTAGAAAGACATTGGGGGTTAGGGATTAGGGATTAGGTATTTAGAGAGACAGAGAGAGATATTTAGGATTAGGGGTTTAGTGAGAGAGATTGGGGATTATCTATTTAGGGAGAGAGATAGATTGGAGGTTATAGGTATAGAGAGAGAGATATTAGGTGTTTGTTGTTTAGAGAGAGAGATTGGGGGTTAAGAGTTTAGTTATAGATTGGGGGTAGGATTATAGAGACAGGTTGTGGGTAGGGTTTTAGAGAGAGAGAGAGAGAGAGAGTGAGAGAGAGAGAGAGAGTGGAGGTTAGGGGTTTAGAGTGAGAGAGAGATTGGAGGTTGGGGGTTTATAGATAGGAATATAGAAAAACATAGATTTGGGGTTAGGGGTTTAGAGAGAGAGAGAATGGGGATTAGTGGTTTAGAGAGAGATAAAGAGATATGTGGTTAAGTTTTATAGAGGGGGGGATAGGAAGAGATATATTGGTGGTTAGGGGTTTAGAGAGAGAGAGATAGATATTTGAACTTAGGGGTTGAAGAAGAGAGAGATAGGGATTATGGGTTTAGGGGAGAGAGAGAGAGAGAGAGAGATAGCGAGAGAGGAAGAGGTTAGACGTTTAGATAGAGAGAGAGAGGTTAGGGGTTTAGAGAGAGAGAGAGACTAAAGTTTAGTTGTTTAGGTAGATATAGAGAGAGATTGGATGCTAGGTGTTTAGAGAGAGCGAGATATTGGGGGTTAGGGGTTTAAAGAGAGAGAATGGAGGTTAGGGCCTTAGAGAGAGAGAGAGACATATTAGGTGTTTACAGAGAGAGATAGGGGGTTAAGGCTTGAGAGAAAGATAGAATGGGATTTAGGGGTTTAAAGTGAGTGATTTAGAGCGAGAGAGATTAGGGGTTAGAGGTTTAGATATATATATATATATATACAGAGAGAGAGAGAGAGAGACGGAGAGAGAGTATGGTGGTTAGGGGTCTAGATATAAAGAGAGAGAGAGATTAGAGGTTAAAAATTTAGAGAGAGATTATAGGTTAGAGGTTGAGAGAGAGAGAGAGTGAGGTAGAGATTATGGGTTAAGGGTTTAGAGATAGAGAGATATATATTCGGCTTAGGAGTCGATAGAGAGAGAGAGAGAGAGAGAGAGAGAGATTGGATGATAGGGGATTAGAGTGAGAGAGAGATTGGAGGTTAGGGGTATAGAGAGAGAAAAAGAAGAAGAGAAATTGGGTGTTAGGCATTTAGAAAGAGAGAGAATTTGTGATTTAGTTATTTAGAGAGAGATAAAGGGATTGGGGTTTAGAGAGAGAGAGATTGGTGGTGAGCATTTTAGAGAGAGGGGTATTGGAGGTTAGCCATTTAAGGAGAGAGAGATAGATTCAACATTATTGGATTAGTGAGAGAGAGATATTGGGGGGTTCGGTGTTGAGAGACAAAGAGAGAGAGAGAGAGAGAGAGAGAGAGAGAGAGAGAGAGAGAGAGAGATTTGGAGCTCATTGTTAGCGCTTAGGTATTTAGAGAGAGAGAGAGAGAGAGAGAGAGAGAGATTGAAGGTTAGGGGTTTAGAGAGAGAGATTGGGGATTATGGGTTTAGAGAGAGAGAGATAAATTGGAGATTAGAGATTTAGAGTGAGAGAGATTGGGTGTTATGTGTTTATAGAGAGAGATATTGGCAGTTATGGGTTTAGAGAGAGATTAGGGGTAGGTTTTAGCAACAAATTTGGAGTATGGTTTGAGAGAGAGTGAGAGGTTGGGGTTGGGGGGTTCAACGAGGAGAACAAGGCAGACTGGAGGTTAGGATATTAGAGAGAGAGAGAGAGAGAGACATAGAGAGAGAAAGATTGGGGTTATGGGTTTAGAAACAGAGAGAGAGAGAGAGAGAGAGAGATGAGGTTAGGGGATTAGAGTGTGTGAGAGAGAGATTGGAGTTTAGGTATTTAGAGAGACAGAGAGAGAGATTGGGGGTTAGGGTCTTTGAGAGAGAGAGAGGGGATTAGGGGTCTAGAGAGATAAAGATAGAGATTGAGAAATTGAAGGATAGGGTTTTAGAGAGAGATAGTAGGGTTTAGGTGTATAGAGAGAGAGATTAATAGTTAGAGGCTTAGAGAGAGAGAGAGATTGTGGGTTAGGGGTTTAGAGAGAGAGAGATTGTAGGTTAGGGGTTTAGAGAGAGAGAGATTTGTATGTTAGGGGTTTAGAGAGAGAGAGAGAGGTAGATATTAAGAGGTAGGGGTTTAGAGAGAAAGAGAGAGATATATTGGGGTTAGGGGTTTAGTGGGAGAGATACATTGGAAGTTAGGTGCTTAGAGTGAGAGAGATTGGAGGTTAGGGGATTCGAGAGAGATTTAAAAAGAGAGATTGGGTGTTAAGGGTTTAGAGAGAGAGAGAGAGTTTTGGGGTTAGTGGTTTAGAGAGATATACAGAGAGTTGGGTTTAGAGAGATAGATATTGGTGGCTAGGGGTTTAGAGAGAGAGAGGGATTAGAGTTTAGGAATTTAGAGTGAGAGAGAGATTCAACGTTAAGGGTTTAGAGAGAGAGATATTGGGGGTTCGATGTTTAGTGAGAGATATATATTTGGTGTTAGGGCTTATGGCTTAGGTATTTAGAGAGATATATTGGAGGTTATGGGTTCAAAGAAAGAGAGAGAGATTGGAGGTTAGGGGTTTAGAGTGAGAGATTGGAGGTTAGGGGTTTAAAGAGAGAGATTGGGGATTTGGGTGTAGAGAGAAAGATAGACTGGAGGTTAGATGTTTAGAGAGAGATATAGATTGGAGGTTAGAGGTTTAGAGAGAGAGAGAGGGAGAGAGAGAGAGAGAGAGATTGGGGGTTAGGGGTTCAGAGAGATAGATTAGGGGTTAGGGGTTTAGAGATAGATTGGGGGTAGGGTTTAAGAGACAGATTTGTTGGTTGTGGAGCCTGATCTCTAGATTCAGAGATATTATTATTCAGCCATGTCCGTACCATAAGTTTGGTTATGATCCCAGCACGAACCTAGGGGGGTCCGGGGGAAAATTTTTGGGGCTATTTTCACCACCAGTTTTCAGGCCCATGGTTTTTGGTAACCCGTGGTATTTTTCCATTGTATCTCCCTTATAAAAGAAAGACTTTGTAATATGGCTATGGTTGATGTATTAGGTTTTATGCATTGTAAATATCTTTGAGATCGGAAAGAGAGACTGTGAGACAGTGAAGAGGAGGTGCACCGGTTGTGCTGCAGGTTATATCACTTCACTTTGCTAGACGAAATAATAATAACGACTGGAAATTGCAGTGTGGATGTAGCCCATCTTGGGGTGAACCACGATATATCTATGTCTCTCTTGTAATGTGTGTGTGATTATATTTACATTTCTGTTTATTGTTATTGCTCTACAATCCTGTTTTTCTAACAAGATTGGGGTTAGGTTTTTAGTGAGAGAGAGAGGTTGGGGGTTGCGGTTTAGAGGGAGAGAGATTGGTGGTTAGGAGAGAGAGAGAGAGAGAGAGATTGGGGGTTAGGGTTTAGATAGAGAGAGAAAAATAGAAAGAGAGAGATTGGTGGTTAGGGTTTTAGAGAGAGAGGGAATGGAGTTTCAAAATTTAGAAGAGAAATATTCATCATTAGGGGTTTAGAGAGAGATAAATTGTGGATTCAGTGTTTATAGAGAGAGTTAGAAAGACATTGGGGGTTAGGGATTAGGGATTAAGTATTTAGAGAGAGAGAGAAATTTGGGATTAGGGGTTTAGTGAAAGAGATTGGGGATTATGGGTTTAGAGAGAGAGATAGATTGGAGGTTAGAGGTATAGAGAGAGAGATATTGGGTGTTTGGGGTTTAGAGAGAGAGATTGGGGGCAGGATTTTAGAGACAGGTTGGGGGGTAGGGTTTTAGAGAGAGAGAGAGAGAGAGAGAGAGAGAGAAGTTGGGGGTTTAAAGAGAGAGGGAGAGAGAGATTGGGGGCTAGGGTTTAGAGAGAGATATTAGGGGTTAGAGTTTAGGAAGAGAGAGAAAAATTTTGAAAGAGAGAGATTGGTGGTTAGGGGTTTAGAGAGAGAGTATGGAGGTTAGGGGTTTAGGGAGAGGGAGAGATATTGGTTGATAGGGGTTTAGAGAGAGGGAGATAGAGGTTAGGGGTTAGGTGTTTAGAGAGAGAGAGAGAGAGAGAGAGATTTTTAGGGTTAGGGGATTTAGAGAGGGAGAGATATAGAGAGATATTGGGGGTTAGGGATTTTAGAGAGAGAGAGAGAGTAGGTTAAGGGTTTAGAGTGAGAGAGAGATTAGATGTTGGGGGTTTAGAGAGAGAGATATAGAAAAATATAGATTGGGGGGTTAAGGGTTTAAAGAGAGAGAGATTGGGGGATTAGTGGTTTAGAGAGAAAAACATAGATTTGGGGTTAGGTTTTATAGAGGGAGAGATAGGAAGAGATATATTGATGGTAAGGGGGTTTAGATAAAGAGAGAGAATCAAGGTTAGGGGTTTAGAGAGAGAGAGAGAGAGAGAGAGATAACAGGGGTTTATAGATATAGAGTGATCAATGGTGGAGTATGGATGGTTAGTGAGGGGGGAGAGGGACATAGAGATGGGGGTAGGGGTAGGTGGGTGAGGAGTGGGGATTTGGAGAGAGAGAGGGAGAGGTTATGGGTTTTAGAGAGAGAGAGAGGGAGAGGTTACGGGTTTAGAGAGAGAGAGAGAGAGACGTTAGAGATTTAGAGAGAGAGAGAGAGGGTAGGGGTTTAGAGAGAGAGAGACTAAATTTTAGGTGTTTAGGGAGAGATAGAGAGAGATTGGATTCTAGGTTTTTAGAAAGAGAGGGAGAATGTGGGTTAGGGGTTTATAGAGAGAGAGAATGGAGGTTAGGGGATTAGATTGTGTAAGAGAGAAATTGGTGGTTAGGTCCTTAGAGAGAGAGGCAGAGATTAGGTTTTTACAGAGAGAGATAGGGGGTTAGGGTTTTAGAGAAAGATAGAATGGAGTTTAGGGGTTTAAAGTGAGTGATTTAGAGAGAGATATTGGGGGTTAGAGGTTTATATATATATATATATATAGAGAGAGAGAGAGAGAGAGAGATTACGAGGGTTAGGGGGTCTAGAGATAAAGAGATTAGATGATAGGGGTTGAGAGAGAGAGATGGAGAGATTGATATTGGGGGGTAGGGGTTTAGAGAGAGAGATAGATTGGGGTTAGGGGTTTTAGAGAGAGAGAGAGAGAGATTAGGGTTTAGGGGTTTAGAGATAGAGAGAGAGAGATTGGAGGTTAGGAGATTAGAGTGAGAGAGAGATTGGAGGTTAGGGGATTAGAGAGTGAGAAAGAAGAAATAAATTGGGTGTTAGGCGTTTAGAGAGAGAGAGAGTTTGGGATTTAGTTGTTTAGAGAGAGATGAAGGGATTGGGGTTTACAGAGAGATAAAGGGATTAGGGTTTAGAGAGAGAGAGATTGGTGGTGAGGGTTTTAGAGAGAGAGGGATTGGAGGTTATCCATTGAAGGAGAGAGAGATTCAATAGTAGGGGTTTATAGAGAGAGATATTGGGGGTTCGGTATTGAGAGAGAGAGAGAGAGAGAGAGAGAGAGAGATTTGGAGATCTTGGTTAGGGGGTAGGAATTTAGAGAGAGATATTCGAGGTTATGGATTGAGAGAGAGAGAGAGAGAGAGAGAGAGAGAGAGAGAGATTGGATGTTAGGGGTTTAGAGAGAGAGATTTAGGATTATGGGTTTAGAGAGAGAGATATATTGGAGATTAGAGGTTTAGAGAGAGAGAGATTGGGTGTTATGGGTTTATAGAAAGAGATATTGGTGGTTATGGTTTTAGAGAGAGATTAGGCGTAGGGTTTTAGCGATGAATTGGGAGTATTGTTTGAGAGAGAGTGAGAGGTTGGGGTTTTAGAGAGAGAGAGAGATAGGTTGGAGGTTAGAATATTAGAGAGAGAGAGAGACATAGAGAGAGATATACTAGGGTTATGAGTTTAGAAAGCGAGAGAAAGAGAGAGTGGATTTTAGGGGATTAGAGTGTGTGAGAGAGAGACTGGATTTTAGGTATTTGTAGAGACAAAGAGAGAGAGATTGGGGGGTTAGGGTCTTAGAGAAAGAGAGTGGGGGGGAATAGGGATCTAGAGAGATAAAGATAGAGATGGAGAGATTGGAGGATAGAGTTTTAGAGAGAGATATTAGGGGTTTGGTGTTTAGAGAGAGAAATTAATAGTTAGAGGCTTAGAGAGAGAGAGAGAGAGAGATTGTGGGTTAGGGGTTCATAGAGAGAGAGATTTGTGGGTTAGGGGTTTAGAGAGAGAGAGAGATTTATATGTTAAGGGTTTAGAGAGACTGAGGTATATATTAACAGGTAGGGGTTTAGAGAGAAAGTGAGAGATATATATTGGGGGTTAGGGGTTTAGAGGGAGAGAGAGATTGGAGGTTAGGGGATTAGAGTGAGAGAGATTGGAGGTTAAGAGATTAGAGAGATATATAAAAAGAGAGATTGGTTGTTAGGGGTTTAGGGAGAGAGAGAGAGTTTTGGGGTTAGTGGTTTAGAGAGATATAAAGAGAGTGGGGATTTAGAGAGATAGATATTGGTCACTAGGTGTTTAGAGAGAAAGAGGGATTGGAGGTTAGGAGTTTAGAGAGAAAGAAAAATTTAGCATTAGGGGTTTAGAGAGAGAGATATTGGGGGTTAGGTGTTTAGTGAGAGATATTTATTAGGGGTTAGGGCTTATGGGTTAGGGATTGAGAGAGAGATATTCGAGGTTATGGGTTTAGAGAGGGAGATAGAGAGAGATTATAGGTTAGGGATTTAGAGAGAGAGATTCAAGGTTAGGGGTTTAGAGAGAAATTGGGGATTTGGGTTTAGAGAGAGAGTTAGACTAAAGGTCAGAGGTTTAGAGAGAGATATAGACTGTAGGTTAGAGGTTTAGAGGGAGAGAGAGAGAGATTGGGGGTTCACGGTTTAAAGAGATAAATCATGGATTAGGGGTTTAGAGATAGATTGGGGGGTAGGGTTTAAGAGACAGATTGGGGATATGGTTTTGGTGAGAGAGAGGGAGAGGTTGGAGGTTGTGGTTTAGAGAGAGAGAGAGAGATTGGTGGTTAGGAGAGAGAGAGAGAGAGAGAGAGAGAGAGAGAGAGAGAGAGAGAGAGAGAGAGAGAGATTGGGGTTAGCAGTTTAGGGAGAGATATAGATATTGGAGGTTAGGGTTTAGGTAGAGAGAGAAAGATAGAAAGAGAGAGATTGATGTTTAGGGGTTTAGAGAAAGAGAGCAATTCTGGGTTTGATGTTTATAGACAGAGTTAGAAAGACATTGGGGATTAGGGGTTTAGTAAGAGAGATTTGGGATTATGGGTTTAGAGAGAGAGAGATTTGAGGTTAGAGGTATAGAGAGAGAGATATTGGGTGTTTTGGGTTTAGAGAGAGAGATTGGGGCTTAAGAGTTTGGTTAAATATTGGGGGGTAGGATTTTAGAGATAGGTTGGGGGTAGGGTTTTAGAGAGAGGGAGAGAGGTAGTTAGGGGTAGGGTATTAGAGTCAAATTTTGGTTATGGTTTTAGAGAGAGAGAGGGAGGTCGGGGTTTAGAGAGAGAGATATTGGAGGTTAGGGGAGAGAGAGAGAGAGAGAGAGAGAGAGAGTTTGGGGCTAGGGGTTTAGGGAGAGATATAGAGATTGGGGGATAGGGTTTAGAAGAGAGAGAAACATAGAAAGACAGTGATTGGTGGTTAGAGGTTTAAAGAGAGGGAGAAAGAGAGAGAGATATTGGTGGTTAGCAGTTTAGAGAGAGAGAGAGAGAGAGAGAGAGATTGGAGTTTTGAAATTTAGAAGAGAGATATTCATCATTAGGGATTTAGAGAGACAGAGAAATTGTGGGTTCATTGTTTATAGAGAGAGTTATAGAGAGATTGGGGATTAGCGGATAGGGATTAGGGACTGATAGAGAGAGATTTGAGGTTATGGGTTTAGAGAGAGAGAGAGAGATAGTGGGGATTAAGGGTTTAGAGAGAGAGATTGAGGATTATGGATTTAGAGAGAGAGATAGAATGGAGGTTAGAGGTTTTAGAGAGAGAGAGATATTGGATGTTTGGGGTTTAGTGAGAGAGATTAGGGGTTAGGAATTTAGAGAGAGATTGGGGGGTAGGATTTTAGATATAGGTTCAGAGTAGGGTTTTAGAGAGAGAGTGAAATGTTGAGGGTTTAAGAGAGAGAGAGAGAGATTGTGGGTTAGGTGTTTAGAGAGAGAGATTGGGAGGTAATAAGGGTTAAGAGATAGAGAGATGTCACAGAATGAGTATGAATGGTTAGTAGTGGGGGAAGAGAGGGGCATAAGGAGGGAGATAGGGGGTAGATGGTTTAGTGGGGTTTTGGAGAGAGAGAGAGAGAGAGAGAGAGAGAGAGAGAGATGTTAGGGTTTTACACATAGGGAGAGAGGTTGGGGGTTAACATTTATGGGATTAGACCGAGAGACATATAGATTTGGGGTTAGGGGTTTAGAGAGAGTGAGAGAAGGGGAGAGATTGGGAGTTAGGGATTTAGAGAGAGAGAGATAGAGAGAGAGAGGGAGGGTTAGGGATTAAAAGAGAGTGTGAGACATTGCATCTTAGGGGTTTAAAGAGAGAGAGATATTGGTGGTTAGGGTTTGAAAGAGGGGAGAGAGAGATATTGGGGGTTATGGGTTATGAATTTAGAGAGACAGATATTGGGGTTAGGGGTTTAGAGAGAGAGAGAGAGAGAGACTTAGGCATTAACAAAGCGCATGAGAGATTTGTTCTAGGGGTTCAAAGAGAGAGAGCAAGACTGGTTGTTAGTGTTTGAGAGAGAGAGAGAGAGAGAGATTGGGGTTAGAGGTTTAGAGGGATAGATTGGGGGTTATGGGTTATGAGTTTAGAGAGACGTAGATTGGGGTTAGCGGTGTAGAGAGAGGGAGAGAGAGAGAGAGGTTAGGGATTTAGAGAGATGGAGAGAGAGAGAGAGAGAGAGAGAGAGAGTTAGGGGTTTCGAGAGAAAGGGAGAGATTGAAGCTTAGCGGTTTAGAGAGAGAGATTTAGAAACATAGATACTGTTGTTTAGGGGTTTAGAGAGAGATAAAGATTTGACATTAGTGGATTAGAGAGAGAGATATTGGGGGTTCGGAGAGATAAATAGAGATATTAGAATAAGGGTTTAGACAAAGAAGGATTAGGGGTTAGGAGTTTAGAGAGATAGATTGGGGTTTAGGCATTTAGAGAGAGAGATATTTGGGGTTAGTGGTTTAGAGAGAGAGAGGTAGAGGTTAGGGGTTTAGAGAGATAGATTGGGAATTAGTGGCTTAGAGAGAGGTAAATAGATTTGTGGTTAGGTTTTATAGAGGGAGATATAAGAAGAGAGATAATGGTGGTTAGGGGTTTAAATATATATAGAGAGAGAATCAAGGTTAGGGGTTTAGAGAGAAAGATAGAGATTTGAATTTAGGGGTTCAGGAACATAGAGATATGGGTTATATGTTTAGGGCAGAGAAAAAGAGAGAGATATTCGGGGATAATAGGGTTTTAGAAATAGAGAGAGATCAAGGGTGGAGTATGGATGGTTAGTGAGGGGGGGAGAGGGACATAGAGATGGGTGTAGGGGTAGATGGGTGTGGAGTGGGGATTTGGGGAGAGAGAGTGATAGGATAGGGGTTTAGAGAGAGAGAGAGAGGTTAGGGGTTTAGAGAAAGAGAGACCAAATTTTAGGTGTTTAGGGGAGAGAGAGAGAGAGAGAGATTGTGGGATAAGGGCTTAGAGATAGTGAGAGAGAGAGAGACTCACACACACACAAAGAGAGAGAGAGAGAGAGAGAGAGAGAGAGAGAGATATTTTAGGTTATGAGTTTAGAGAGGGAGAGATTGGAAGTACATGTTTAGAGAGAGAGAGTTTGGAGGTGAGGGGGTTTAGAGAGAGAGAGAGAAGGGAATAAAGAGAGAGTATGGGGTTTAGGGTTAGGCTTTAGGGAATAAATAGAGAAGGAAATGAGTGTTAGGGTTTTAGAGAGAGAGAGAGAGAGAGAGAGAGAGAGATTGTTGGTATGGGGTTTAGAGAGAGACTGATTAGTGGTTAGGATTTTAGAGAGACAGATTGGAGGTTAGGGGTTTAGAGAGAGAGACAAAAAGAGAGAGATTAAAGTTGATTGACTTACAAAGAAAGACATAGATTAGCAGTTATGGTAATTTTAGAAAGAGATAAAGAGATTGGAGGTTTGGGGTTTAGAGAGAGACATATTGGTGGTTAGGGATTTAGAGAGAGAGAGAGAGAGATTGAGGATTAGGGTTTTAGAGAGAGAGATCAAAGATTATGGGTTTAGAGAGAGAGATAGACTGGAGGTTAGAGGTTTAGAGAGGGAGATATTGGGTGTTTGGGTTTTAGAGAGAGAGATTGCAGGTTAGGAGTTTAGATAGAGATTGGGGGTAAGATTTTATAGATAGGTTGGGGGTAGGGTTTTAGAGAGAGAGGGATGGTGACGGTTTAGAGAGAGAAAGAGAGAGATTGGGGTTTATGGGTTTAAAGAGAAATATTGGGGGTTTATATTTTAGGGAGAGAGAGAAAAATAGAAAGAGATTGGTGGTTAGGGGTTTAGAGAGAGAGAGAGAGAGAGAGAGAGAGATTGGGATTAGGGGTTTAGGGAAAGATACAGAGTTTGGGGCTTAGGTTTTAGGGAGAGAGAGAAAAATAGAAAGAGAGAGATTGGTAGTTAGGGGTTTAGAGAGAGAGAGAGAGAGAGAGAGAGATTGGAGTTAGAGTTTTAGGGAGAGATATAGAGTTTGGAGGTTAGGTTTAAGGGAGAGAGAGAAAAAATAGAAACAGATATATTGGTGGTTTAGAGAGAAAGATATAGATTTGAGGTTAGTGGTTCAGGAAGAGAGAGATAGGGTTATAGGTTTAGGGGAGAGAGATAAAGAGAGATATAGATTGGGGGATAATATAGGTTTAGAGATAGAGAGAGATCAAGGGTGCAATATGAATGGTTTATTGAGTGGGGAGAGGGACATAGAGATGGGGGTAGGGCTAGGTGGGTCAGGAGTGGGTATTTGGGGGGGAGAGAGAGAGGTTAGGGGTTTAGAGAGAGAGAGAGAGAGAGATTGGGGGTTAGGGTGTAGGGGTTTAAAGAGAGAGAGAGAGAGAGAGAGACAGAGAGAGAGAGAGAGGTTGGGGGATTTGAGAGAGAGAGAGAGAGAGAGAGAGAGAGAGAGGTTGGGGGATTTGAGAGAGAGAGAGAGAGAGAGAGAGAGAGAGAGAGGTTGGGGGATTTTAGAGAGAGAGAGAGAGAGATTGGGGGATAAGGATTTTTATATATATATAGAGGGAGAGAGGAGAGAGAGAGGAGAGAGAGAGTTATTTGAGGTTAGGGGTTTTAGAGAGGGAGAGATAGGGGGGTTAGGGGTTTAGAGAGAGAGAGATTGGGAGGTGAGAGGTTTAGAGACAAAGAGAGAAGGGCATAAAGAGAGAGAATGGGGGTTAGTGGTTTAAACATAGATAGAGGAAATAGGGGTTAGGGTGAGAGAGAGAGAGAGAGAGAGAGAGAGAAAGAGAGAGAGATTGTTGGTGGTTTTGGATTTAGAGAGAGAGTGATTAGTGGTTAGGGGTTTTAGAGAGAGAGATAGATTGGTGGTTGTGGGTTTAGAGAGAGAGATATTGGTGGTTAGGGGTTTAGAGATAGAGAAAGGGAGATTCGGTTAGGAATTTAGAGAGGGATATTGGGGGTTAGGGGTTTAGAGAGAGAAACATGTGGGGGTTCGATGTTTAGAGAGAGATAGATTGGGGGTTACAGGTTAGTAGAGAGAGATAGAGATATTGGAGGTTATGGGTTTAGAGAGAGAGATACAGAGAGAGAGAGAGAGAGATTGAAAGTTAAGGGTTTAGAGAGAGAGATTGGAGATGAGGGTTTAGGGAGAGAGAGAGATTGAGGGATAGGGGTTTAGAGAGAGAGGAAAATTGGGGGTTTAGAGAGAGAGAGAGAGAGAGAGAGAGAGAGAGAGAGACTATGTGTTAGGGGATTAAATAAAGAGAGAGATTGGGAGTTAGGGGTTTAGATAGATATACACACACAGAGAGATTGGGTGTGTTAGATATTTAGAAAGAAAGAGAGAGATTAGAGGTTAGGGGATTGGAGAGAGACAAATAGAAAGAGATAGATTGAGGTTTTTTAATTTAGAGAGATGGTTATTTCAGGTTACGGGCTCAGAGAAGATAGAGAGATTGGGGTTCGGGGTGGAGAGAGAGAGAGAGAGAGAGAGAGAGAGAGAGAGAGATTGGTGGTTAGTGGTTTGGATAGATATATATAGTGAGATTGGAGGTTAGGGGTTCATAGAGAGAAAGAGAGAGGAGTTTGGGCTTATGTGTTCAGATAGAGAGAGGTTGGGGGTTAGGGGTTTAGAGAGAGAGATTGGGGGGTTAGGGGTATATATAGGGAGAGAGAGATCAGGGGTAAGGATTTTAGAAAGAGAGAGAGAGAGGTAAGGGGGTTTAGAGAAATATTTATATTGGAGTTTAGGGGTTTAGAGAGAGAGAAATAGGAGAAATTGGGTGTTAAGGTTTTAGAGAGAGAGAGGGGGAGAGATGGGGGGGTTAGCGGTTTAGAGAGAGAGAGAGAGAGAGAGATTGATTATGTGTTATGGATTTAGAGAGAGAGAGAGAGAGATTGAAGGCTAGGTGTTTAGAAAGCGAGATAGAGATCATAGGTTTTTGGGTTTAGAGAGAAAGGAGATTGGCGTTTGGGGTTTTTGAGAGATAGAGAGATATTGGGGGTTAATAGGGGGTTATAGATAGAGATAGATCACTAGAGGAGTATGGATGGTTAGTGGTGGGGAGAGAGAGAGACATAGAGAGGGGGAAGGGGTAAGTGGCTGCGGAGAGGAGGTTTGGGGAGAGAGAGAGAGAAAGAGATATTGTGGGTTAGGGGTTTAGAGAGAGAGTGAGATTTGGGGGTTTCGATTTTAGGGGTTCAGAGAGAGAGTGTTAGATTAGCAGTTAGGGATTTAGAGAGAGAGAGACATTGTGGTTTATGGGTTTAGAGATAGGGAGAGACATATATTATGTGTTAAGGTTTTAAAGATAGAAAGGGATTGGGGGGTTAGGGGTTCACAGAGAGAGATATTGGGGGATTAAGGGTTTAGAGAGAGAGAATGGGGCGAGGGGTTTAGATAGATAGATATATAGAGATAGATACTAGGTGTTAGGGGATGAGAGAGAGAGAGAGAGAGAGAGATTTTGTTTTAAAGAAAGAGAGAAAGATTGGGGGATAGGGTTTTAGAGAGAGAGATTGGATATTAGGGGTTTAAAGATATAGAGATAATGGGGTTTAGGGCTTTAGAGATGGAGATATAAAGAGATATATTGTGAATTAGTGGTTTAGAGAGAGAGAGAGATTATGGTTTATGGGTGTAGAGAGAGAGATATATATTGTGGGTTAGTTGTTATAGAGAGAGAGGGAGAGGTTGGGGGTTAGGGGTTTACAAAGAGATTTAGGGTTAGGGATTTAGAGAGGGAGAGATAGTGAGAGATATTGAGGGTTATGGATTTTAGAGAGAGAGATATTGGAGGTTAGTGGTTTAGAGTGAGAGAGAGAATGGAGGTTAGGGGTTTAGAGAGAGAGATATAGAAAAAGATAGATTGGGGATTAGTGGCTTAGAGAGTGGTAGATAGATTTGTGGTTAGGTTTTATAGAGGGAGATGTAGGAAGAGAGATAATGGTGGTTAGGGGTTTAGAGAGAGAGACAAAGAGAATCAAGGTTAAGGGTTTAGAGAGAAAGATAGAGATTTGAGTTTAGGGGTTTAGGAAGAGAGAGATATGGGTTATATGTTTAGGGCATAGAAAGAGAGAGATATATTCGGGGCTAATAGGGTTTGAGAAATAGAGAGATATCAAGGGTGGAGTATGGATGGTTAGTGAGGGGGGGAGAGGGACATAGAGATGGGGGTAGGGGTAGATGGGTTTGGAGTGGGGATTTGGGTAGAGACATAGATAAGCTAGGGGTTTTAGAGAGAGAGAGAGAGAGAGAGAGAGAGAGGTTAGGGGTTTAGAGAAAGAGAGACCAAATTTTAGGTGTTTAGGGGGGAGAGAGAGAGAGAGAGAGAGAGAGAGAGGGATAAGGGCTTAGTGATATGGAGAGAGAGACACACACACACAAAGAAAGAGAGAGAGATGGAGAGAGGGAGAGAGATATTTAGGTTAGGAGTTTAGAGAGAGAGATATTGGAAGCATGGGTTTAAAGAGAGATAGATATTGGAGGGTGAGGGGTTTAGAGAGAGAGAGAGAGAGAGAGGAGAGAGGAGAGAGAGAGAGAGAGAGAGAGAGAAGGGAATAAAGAGAGAGAATGGGGGTTAGTGGTTTAGGCATAAATAGAAAAAATAAGGGTTAGGGTTTTAGAGAGAGAGAGAGAGAGAGGGAGAGAGAGAGAGAGATTGTTGGTATGGGGTTTAGAGAGAGACTGATTAGTGGTTAGGATTTTAGAGAGAGAGAGATTGGAAGTTAGGGGTTTAGAGATAGACAAAAAGAGAGAGATTGGAGTTTATTGGCTTACAAAGAGAGACATAGATTAGGGGTTATGGTAATTTTAGAAAGAGATAAAGAGATTAGAGGTTTGGGGTTTAGAGAGAGATATATTGGTGGTTAGGGGTTAAGAGAGAGAGAGATTGGGGATTAGGGTTTTAAAGAGAGAGATCAAAGGTTATGGGTTTAGGGAGAGAGATAGACTGGAGGTTAGAGGTTTAGAGAGGGAGATATTGGGTGTTTGGGTTTTAGAGAGAGAGATTGCGGGTTAGGAGTTTAGAGAGAGATTGAGGTAGGATTTTAGAGACAAGTTGGGGGGTAGGGTGTTAGAGAGAGAGAGATTGGGGGTTAGGGGTTTAGAGAGAGATATTGGGGGTTATATTTTAGGGAGAGAGAGAAAATAGAAAGAGAGAGATTGGTGGTTAGGGGTTTAGAGAGAGAGAGAGAGAGAGATTGGGGTTAGGGGTTTAGGGAAATATATAGAGTTTGAGGTTTTAGGTTTTAGGGAGAGAGAGAAAAATAGAAAGAGAGAGATTGGTGGTTAGGGGTTTAGAGAGAGAGAGAGAAAGAGAGAGAGAGAGAGAGATTGGAGTTAGGGGTTTAGGGAGAGATATAGAGTTTAGGGGTTATGTTTTAGGGAGAGAGAGAAAAATAGAACGAGAGATATTGGTGGTTAGGGGTTTAGAGAGGAGAGAGAGAGAGAGAGAGAGAGAGAGAGAGAGATTGGTGGCTATGGGTTTAAAGCGAGTGAGGGATTGTATTTTTGGCATTTAGAAGAGAGAGATTCATCATTAGCAGTTTAGAGAGGAAGAAATTGTGGGTTTATTATTTATAGATAGAGTTAGAGAGAGATTGGGGTTTAGGGGTTAAGGCTTGGGGGATTTAAAGAGAGAGAGAGATTGGAGGTTATGGTTTTAGAGAGAGAGAGAGAGGGAGACATTGGGGATTAGAGGTTTAGAGAGAGAGATTGAGGATTATGGGTTTAGAGAGAGAGTGAGATAGATTGGAAGTTAGAGATTTATAGAGAGAGATATTGGGTGTTTGGGGTTTAACGAGAGAGATTGGGTGTTAGGATCATCTAGAGAGGTTGGAGGTTACTGGTTTAAAGAGAGAGATTTAGGATTAGAGTTTAGGGAGAGAGAAAAATAGAAAGAGAGAGATTGGTGGTTAGGGGTTTAGAGAGAGAGAGAGAGAGAGAGAGATGGAGAGAGAGAGTATGGAGTTTAGGGGTTTAAATAAAGGGAGAGAGATTGGATTTTAGGGTTTAAGAGAGAGAGATAGAGAGAGAGAGAGAGAGAGATTGGGATTTATAAGGGTTAAGAGATAGAGAGATATCATAGAAGGAGTATAGATGGTTAGTGGTGGGGGGAGAGAGGGGCATAAAGATGGGGAGAGGGGTAGATGGTTGAGCAGGGTTTTGGAGATAGAGAGGGAGAGAGAGAAAGGGAGGGAGAGAGGTTGAGGGTTAATATTTATGGGATTAGAGAGATACAGATATATTGGGGGTTAGTGTTTTAGAGAGAGTGAGAAAAGGGGAGAGATTGAGAGTTAGGGATTTAGAGAGAGAGAGAGAGAGAGAGAGAGAGAGATTGGGGGTTATGGGTTATGACTTTATAGAGACATAGATTAGGGTTAGGGATTTAGAGAAAGAGAGAGGATTAAGGGTTAAAAGAGAGTGCGAGAGATTACATCTTAGGGATTTAGAGAGAGAGAGATTGGTGGTTAGGGCTTGAGAGAGAGAGAGAGCGTTAGGGGTTAAGGGTTTATCCTGAGATAG
>BSBM01002303.1:295000-310398 GCA_027924585.1 Larix kaempferi | reverse complement strand
GGTTACACATAGAAGCTAAAGGCACTATCTACAATATCTAAACAAACATGAATAAAGATTGCATAGTTAGTTAAGAGAGTTTGAAGAGGGACAAGGTCACATGAAACAACAAATTTCATCACTAAAATAAGAGAATGCATAAGACTTTTTTAAGTTTGTAGGATAGAATTTAAATGTTAGATCTATTCATTCTCTAATTTAGAATAATCCAGGAATGGAATAAGTGAACATGAAACAACTCATACAACATTTTATCTAAAAATATGTATATGTGACAAATCTTATAGAAATATACTAAAGCATTTATTGCCATGGTAATGTTGATTTTGAAAACAAAAATAGTCTTAGTTAGATTGGAGTGGGGTGGATTCCATCTAATGTGTGCCAATGATTAGTTGAATTTCCCTTTGCATGTTGGTTAGTTTTTATTTCTTTCTCTTTACATGAAGATAAAGTGAGAGAACTAATCCATTTTTAGTGTACGGTTAAGTTTCCTCTCATGCCTCAAGTGAATGCTAGTTTGTATTGACGATTAACTGGCAATTTATTATACATAAAATCATACTCAGTTACATCTTTCTTTTTTTGTTTGTATAGTCTCTCACTTTATGCAAGTTTTGCATAAGTAAATAGAAATCAACAAAGGGATTACTTCAATTTTTAAAAAATTTGGTTTAATAGAGTCACCTTTTATTACATATTCTATCTAGATATATTACACAACATTTTTTTCTTCTAAAAAACTAAAAAAAACATTGAAAATGATAAATATGAATTAATAATAAGTTTTTATAAAAGACTAAATTTCACTTATCCAATAAAGCAAAAAAAATAAAAACATACCATGACTACCCTAAACCATTACAGACTACACAAAAACATGCAATATATGCAAAATCGACATAATAACAATATAGGATTCTCAATCACATCACTCCATATAATGGTACACATAATTATAAAAGAACAAGACATGGATTTGCAATCATTGCCGCAAGATCATTCATCACAAAATAATATAAGGTTGAAATATAAGACAAAATTTTAACCCAAAAAACATACCATTATAATTATAGTAATAAATATTACATTATGAGAATTGGTGATCAAATTTGAAGCTCTTGCACCCTTCAAGAATGATTTAGCCTTTCATAGAAAAGCGTTAAATAATTTATGTCGCAAAAGAAATTTAAAAAGTAAATTTTATTTGTAATCATGAAGTGAGAATCATTCCATAACATTGCCATTGCAGTTGAAATGCAATCAATCTTATGGAGTGAGAATCATTCCATAACATTGCCATTGTAATTGAAAGGTAATCAATCTTATAACCTTAAGAGATTTAATTATTAAAGATAAAAAAAATTCAAGCTCAAAAGAAATTGATAAACAATGGTGATAATGTTAATACTATTTACAATTACTTTATGCTAAGGGCACCCCTCTAATCTTGACACTAGTATCATCATTAGATATTAAATTAATTGTAAAACTTTCTCAGAGAGTTTGCTAGCAAATTATCATTAATGATAATACTTATATAGCACGATCGTTCATTTATAGTAATGGTAATGTTAAATCCATTTGCAACGTTAAGGTATGTCTCCAACTAATTATAAACCATCTTTGTTAAATCCATTTGCAACGTTAAGGTATGTCTCTAACTAATAAGAACAATTTTGACTTTAGTATTAGTAATGGGCATTATATTAATGGTAAACCATCCTTGTTCTTTTAAACTTACGCCACATTGTCTAAAATGGTTTTTAAATTTATGGTTAATTTGTGACACATGGTTTATTATTAAGTCTAAAAGTCTAAAATGGTTTTTAGATTTATGGTTAACTTGTGACACATAATTTATTATTAAGTAAAAAAATGATAGATAATTCAATCAAGAATATATGAGAGATACATGCTAAAATACTAAGAAAAATCACGATTATTAAGTAAAAAAATGATAGATAAATCAATCAAGAAGATACATGCTAAAATACTAAGAAAAATCACGATCACCACAAGGTATATAAATACAAACCTAATTTGAAAGTTTATTAATGAAAAGACAATTCTTGAAAGAAGAAATATAATCATCATATACTAACAACTATAAATATATACAGAAAAATAAAGAAAATAAATGCAAATAAAATAAAGAATAAACCTTGCTCAAGATTATTTGAATAGAAATTATTATTACTGGCACGGGACATTGCTTACGCTACTTGCATTACTTAAGTGCGTGCTACAAATGTAGGTGGGCTACAAATACAGCATCGGTGGACGGGCGTTTTAAAACACTTGCTTAAATATTATTACTTGGTGGTACTAAATATAAGTTAGCAATTTATCAATTTATGTAAGTTTTTTTAATATTTGCTTTGGTAATTGTCCCTTGTCAAAAGTTTTTGAAATAAGTTTTTAAGGAGCTTGTATTTGGTAGAGTACAAACTTAATTGTACATCCATAAAAATAGGTTTTTAGTATTAATTATGAATCTAATTTATGTGGTAAGTGAAACATAAGGAGCACCATTTAATTATGAATTTTTGAATGTGGTGATTGAAACAAAGAAACCAAAAAAAAATATGCTTTTAAAAGTTTTCACAATTTTCAACAAATAGAATTTCTAACCAAAATCTCATCCATCTCAAAATTAGATATTAAAATCTCAACAATTCGCTTTTACTGATTCTAGATTTTGCACAAAACACATTTACGCTAAAATCTCAACAATTCGCTTTTACTGATTCTAAATTTTGCACAAAACACATTTAAACTAGTTCAATGTTGTTGTGGAGGGTCTATCCAAAAAATATATAGATTGCAGGGATGGTCCGTCAGTTTTTCTATGAGGAATCCAGAGATGGAATAGTTCGGATTTTATAGTGTTTTTTTTGGTTATTTTTAAGATTGTGCCTGGTTTAAATTTTGGTTTTTGGTTTTGTAGTATTGTTTTTTTGGTACTTTTGGTTCATTCTCTGGAATAACAAGATGTAGCTTTTTTTGGGTATGAAAAAAAAAGTTTTTTTAAATTAAATTAGACTTTATGTCATTCAAAATTTATATGATAATTCTTTATTTAGAATTTTTTTTTTAATAATATTAATCAAATTATTTGTTTGTAGAATGTTTTTTTTTTAATTATAAATGTTAAAAACATACTTAAAAGTGTCAAAGATTATAAAACATTGACTTGAAATCACATTTAACAAATTCTTTAAAAAAATGCATTATAACATTATTATCATTTTCAAAATAAAGATATCCACCATTCCTAATCTCTTTTTTTTTCTTTTTCATTTTTTAATTTTCAAATAAAAAATTTATATTCATAAGCAGAACTCTTCCCTTCACATTTAATTTCGATTTGAGCTTTGCGCTAGAATAACAATATTAAGCAATAATTACCAATAACTTAATTCACTAATAAAAGCATCATTATTATTATTAAATTCTTTTTTAAAATGTAAATGTTGAAAAAAAAAATTAATTTATCTAATTTGTGTAATTTTTTATATATATCATTATAATATAAATATTTTAAATCTAATTTAAACCTACATGTTACTTTTTATAATATTATACTATTTTAAAAAAAAATACTTATACTATTACACATCCCAATGTGTCCGTTGCACACAATAAGTGCGTTGTAAAACACCAAAAATATCAAATTACCAATCCTGAAAAGCCGTAAAAAACAACGAGGAGAAATATGTTTAACACGTGGTGAATATGTACATGGAAATTTGAACAATTTTTTTTATCCTTTCTCTTTTAATTAACATCACCTAATTGGAAACTGGAATTGAATTTCTTCGGTACATGTCGCACTCGCGACTCGCGCATGTCGGAGGGATTCGAACTTCGCTCACATGTCACTTCTTTAATGACAACCTGACTCATCAAATGATCTACGTCTGGACAAATATCCACCCTGACGTAACTGCGAGTTACACTGTGATGACGTAACTGCGAGTTACACTGTGATGACGTAATAGAGGCCGAACATGGTGGAGCCACTCCAATGAAGTATAAGTATAGCGTCCAAAATACGGTGAAGTTAATTAAATTCAAATCTTAAATTATATAATTCTATTAGATCTTAGATCTGAGAAGCGAAAATTATTCAGCCTTGATGCAGGTCATTTACTGCTGCGACAACAACCCTGTTGACCGTTATCTTAGAATTTTTTGCATTTTCCTTAATATTGGTTAGATATTTTCCTTAATATCTATCTCAGGATAGGCAATGGCTGTAATATGTTTCCAACTAAAGTGCTCAAGACGTTCGACTTACTGTAATCATTTAATGCAATTACAATAACTTTGTGAATAATTGGATCTCAAATTACTTAAAATCCAATGACCAAATACAATAATTAGATCTCAAACTACTTAAAATCCAATGACCAAATAAACTGCTCACACCATTAAATGCGGAATGCTGCAAAGCAAACTAAATAATTTTCCCAGAGTGCTCACACAGAGCTCACTTAAGCTCGCTTCGACCGCTTTCCACGTCATGTGCAAAAGCTAACAAATCTATCCGGCTCGCACATATCAGATTAGTATATATGTTGTTAACACATTCAAGTTTCTCTGCCCAATATTGGTACTAATCCTCAAACACTATCAGGCTCCCGTGAGCGTGCCTGGATTCAACAGCATCGTGGAGAGGTATAACTAGTTTTTAAGACAAATTAGTTTTTCTCTGCCGTTACATTTTTCTTCCTTGCCATTGATGGTTTTGAACTCAAAGTTATGCATGCCTTCCAATTACCCAGATAGATATTTTCATGTTCATTGAGAAGAGATTGATTGGTTGCAAAAGAGTAATCAGTATATTAATGTGTGGGTAGATCTTGAAACTGTACTTATCTTATTATTATTTGATTTGTATTATATATTCACAGGGCATGGAACAACTAAGGCAGCTCTTCTCCTCGTCCTTTCTGGATCTGGAACGAACTGAAGCCAGGCTGCTTCAACTCCTAGAGATATTGACAGCCACTTGCAGAGAATACACGGCAACCCGTCGTCATGTACTCTAGCGATCGATCCTAGTGGCCCGACACTAAGCTTGCCGGCGCGGAACTTAACGTGAACCCATATCCCACCATCAATTCTCAATCACCTCCTCTCGTAGGGCTACCCGACCAATTTCCCTAGAATTTGACTCCCGTCCACCACTTCAACCTCGGACCAGACATCGAACTGGGATCTCCGACTTCGTATTCCAATGTCCATTGTTCGAATCTCATGGATTTAAAAAGTCAACCGCTTTGTCACCAGAACGTGCAGCAGCTAAGTTTAGTCGAACGGCAAGAATCCGAACAGCAGCAGCAACAGATCGAATCCCACTTCCTCTCCTCTCCTACTTCCATTATCGGGTGCAACCTAATAGCCATGCCAACCCATCTGCCAGAGCCACCTAAGGCGGACCTTCATGAGGTGAGCCATGGCGCCTTGCCAGACGTCGACCTGCACTAATCCCCGACTTCGTATTCAAATTTCCACTATTCGAATCTCATGGAGTTAAAAAATCAACTGTTTTATCACTAGAACGAGCAGCAACTAAGTTTAATCGAACGACAAGAATCCGAGCAGCAGCAACAGGTCGAATCCCATCTCGTCGCCTCTCCAACTTCCATTCTCGGGTACACCTGGGAAGCCATGCCAGCCCATCTTCCAGAGCCACCTAAGGCCGACCTTGAGGTGAGCTTGGGACTTGAATATTGCAGAGACAAGGGAAAACATAGCAGAGCTCATAGGCTCGCTTACACAAGGAATGGTCAAACCAATTCAATTAATCAATGTGAACAGATTACAATATATAGATGCAGCTTACAATAACAAACCCAATCCTAGATCCATAAGATGTGGATCTCAAATTAACAGAGGATAATACGTATCAACTCAATCTAGCATAATACGCCTAGCATTTCTACATTATTCCAACATACCCCCTTAATGTAGAAATGGATTGTCTACAACACCTAATTTCTGCCTAAGGATCTCAAAGTGAATCTTGCCAACAGGTTTGGTAAATATGTTAGCAACATTATCACTTGTGTTACAATAAATAAGTTCAATTTCCTTAGACTCTATCTTTTCTCTGATAAAATGATGTTGCAGCTCAATGTGTTTTGTCCTTGCATGGAAAACTAGATTGTGTACAAGTTTGACTACACTTTGATTATCACAATGTACTTTTGTGGGTTCTGTTTGCTTTTCTTCAATGTCTTCAAGAATCCTCCTCAACCAGATAGCTTCACATCTTGCACTAAACATTGCTTTGTATTCAGCTTCTATGGATGATAGAGAAACAGTTGGTTGTTTCTTGCTGCTCCATGATACGACCCCAAATCCAATGTTGAATGCATATCTTGTGGTAGATCTTCCGTCATCTGGATTTCCTTCCCAATCAGAGTCAGAAAAACCTGCCAATTGAACATCAAACTTATCAGTGTATAAAAGACCAAAGTTCACTGTCCCTTTCAGATATCTAAGGAATTTCTTTGCTGCTATCCAATGACTGTCATTTGGTTTAGCTATAAACTGGCTCAAAATGCTGACTGCATATGATATATCTGGCCTTGTGGTAGTGAGATAATTCAAGCTTCCCACCAACTGTCGATACAACGTACCATCTGCATCCTTTGATCCATCTTGACTGCATAACTTCACATTCTGTTCTAAAGGAATTGCTGATACTTTGCAATCACTCATGTTGAATCTATTCAATATTTCCCTCACATACTTACTCTGAGTGACCATAGTTTTGCCAGATTCTCTCCAAACTTCAAGTCCCAAACAATAGTGTAATTTTCCAAGGTCTTTCATTTCAAACTCTTATGACAGTAGATTTTTTATTTCAGTAATCAACTTACATGCATTCCCTGTAATGATGAGGTCATCTACATATAAAGATATCAAACAAATATTTCCTTCCTTATCTTTCTTCATATAAAGGTTAGGATCACTTTTGCTTTTAACTAAACCTTTCTTATTAAAGAAGGTATCAATCTTTATGTACCATGACCTAGGAGCCTGTTTCAATCCATAGATAGCTTTCTTTAACTTACATACAAGATGCTCCTGCCCTTTTTGTACAAAGCCTTCAGGATGGACTAAGTACACTTTTTCTTTTAGTTCACCATTTAAGAAAGCAGATTTTACATCTAATTGATGGATTTTCCAATTATGTGCTATAGCTAATGCAACCAGAACTCTAATTGTGTTTAGTTTTGCTACTGGTGCAAAAGTTTCCTCAAAGTCAATTCCCTCCTTTTGAGCATAGCCTTTTGCAACTAGTCTTGCTTTAAATCTGTCAATACTACCATATGATTTAAGCTTATATTTAAACAGCCATTTACATCCTATGGGTGTTTTGTTCTCTAGTAACTCTGTTAATTCCCAGGTCTGATTCTTCATAATAGAGTTATATTCATCATTCATAGCTTCAACCCATTCTTCTTTATCTTTGGCTTGTTTATAATTCATTGGTTCATTGCCATTCATTACATTAGTCATTAAAGCATAGTCATCATACCTTGAAGGAGGACGAGTCTGTCTTGAAGACTTTCTTGGTGCTACATTGCCTGAGGGGTTTCCGTCCATTATCCTTCTGCTTTCTACTGTCTCATCATCTGAACTGATAGAAGTACTCATGTTGTTTCTGTTATTTTCACTTCTGCTTTTGCTTCCACTGCTTCTGCTACTCTGTTCCTGCTCCTTTTCTTGCGGTTGTTACACTTCCTACTCCTGAACTATGGGATTTAGTTTCACATATTCATCACTGTTAGTAGGAATATGTCCTTGGTCAACTTTATCACTTGTATCTGCATGTTCATGGAACACTACATCTCTGCTTGCAATTAACTTATGAGAGCTAGGATGAAACAACTTATAAGCTTTATGATCATTATAATATCCAACAAAGACACATTCAAGTGATTTAGCATCTGGTTTCCTCCTATCATCTTTTGGTATGTGGGCAAATGCTTTACAGCCAAAGATTCGTAGATGCTTAACTTGTGGTTTATATCCATTGAGAACCTCAAATGGTGTTTGAAATTCTAATTTCTTTGTCGGACTGATATTTTTCAAATATACGACAGTATTGACAGCTTCAGCCCAAAAGCCATTCGAAATGTGTTTACCTTGAAGCATGTTGCGTGCACATTCAACTAGTGTTCTGTTCTTTCACTCTGCTATCCCATTTTGCTGAGGAGTGTGTGATACTGTAAACTATTGTTGGATACCATTCTCCTTACAGTATTTCTTGAAAGCTCCAGACACATATTCACCACCGTTGTCTGATCTGAGGATTTTAATGCATTTTTTTGTCTGCTTTTCGATCATGGTTCTAAATTCCTTAAAGTATTCAAAGACATCTCCTTTCTTTCTTATGAAATAGATCCATGTATATCTAGATCTTTCATCAACAAATATTAGAAAATACTGTGCACCACCTAATGATCTAGTTTGCATAGGTCCACATATATCTGTATGGATTAACTCAAGCAAATCAATTTGTCTCTTCTCTTGATGTACCGGGAATTCATCTCGGTGTTGTTTTCCAAGTGCACAAGCACTACATTCTAAATGTGCATTCTTTATTACAGGGAGACCTTCAACCATAGATTTATTATGAAGTAGTATAAGATCATGATGGTTCATATGGCCATACCTTTGATGCCAGAGCTCCTATGTGGTGAGGATGGTGGATGCCAGTGCTAGGTGACTGTCTTTTCTTACATCCAGCTTATATAATCCTCCACATCTTGAACCTGTAGCAACAGTCTTGTATTGGTCTCGAATGTCTTTAATATAACACTGGTACTTGCCAAATTCTACCTTTAGGTCATTCTCGGTTATGGTTGAAACATAGATTAGATTCTTTTTAATACCAGGCACATACATAACATTATGTATCTGTTTCAATTCACCATTAGATAATTTCACATTTACTACTCCATAACCTTGCACTTTGTGTGACCTATTATCACCTAAATAGATATGGATGCCATCAAGTTTCTCATTGTATTCATCGAACCATTCTCTCCTATAAGACATGTGTGCAGATGCCCCTGAGTCTATGAACCATGCATTTTGATCATCTGTCTCAGCTGACAGAGCATCCTCAAAAATAAACAATCTCAGATTTCTAAATTCATTAATTTCAGGAGTGTCTGTGTTTGCAAAATTCCCATTGTGAATTGCATTGTGACTTCCATTGTAGTATCTATTTCTATGATTTTTCTTCTGATAATGATTTCTATTGAGGTGTCTTGGTTTGCCCCAATAATGACCATCTACATTATTTCTATCAACATCAGTCTAAGCCATACCTTTATGTTTTGAGTGAAATTTGCCTCTGTCTCCATTCCATGATCTGCTCCATGGTTTTCCTTTGTCTCCATTCCATTGTCTGCTCCATGGTTTGCCTCTGTCTCCATTCCATGGTATGCTCCATGGTTTGCCTCTGTCTCCATTCCATGGTCTTCTCCATGGTTTGCCTCTATGTGTTTATCGACCTCTTGCCATCAGTGCGAGCTCTGAACCTTGAGCATCCAGGGGATAATTCTTCATCCTTTCTTCTTCTTGAAGGAGAATACCTGTGAGTTCTACAAAATTTGGGGGGTTTTCTCTCGCTGCAAGTGCTGAAATAAACACTTTGTAATCTGGCAGTAAACCTTTCAGAGCGATAGTTACTTGATCAGTACTATCTACTGCTTCACCTATGGCTACCAAGTTATCACTTAAATCTTTGATGCGAGAAATAAACTTACTTACCCCTTCATTTGATTACATCTTGATTGACAACAGTTTGGTCTTCAGAAACAATATCCGATTTGCATCAGTTGTTTCATATAGGCTTTTGAGCATGTCCCATGTCTTCTTGGACGTGTCACAGTTTCTGATGTGAGGAATTATCTTATCTTCCACAGGCATTCGCAGTGTCACCTTGGCTTTGGCTTCCCTCTTGTTCCAATCTGCAAGTAACACAGGATCTGTGGGCTTCAGCTCAGTACCATTCACAATTGTCCAACCACCGAATAATTCAAGAACAATCTGCAACTTGAATTTCCAATTGATGTAGTTCTCTCCATGCAATTTGGAGGACTCATTGATGTATGTATCAGCCAACGGTTGTTGGGTGGCCATTTCACCTGATTTCGAAAGGTGAAAGAACAAAATCAATTAGCAAAAAAATGTTTTCATAAAATAGGCAATCGGTGCTTTACTTCATTTGCAGGCTGCGCCAGGAGTCCGCACCAGCTGAAGACTGTGTAAGGGACCCCTTCTCGGCGTTGTCTGTCTTCTCACGGTGGTGGAAACATTCACACACTGGGTGGCAACCGAACTTCAAGGCGGATGACGGGAAAAATTCCCTTTTTGGGACTGGCGAGCAGGATTTCCTTCACGTGGGCCATTGGGTGAAGATAGTTGAGCGTCCCTTCAACTCTTCACCTTACGGGCACCTTCACGTTGGATTGACTCTAATCACAGGTTTCTTCATAGCTGTAAATTCTACGATTATATGGGACCAGGCTCTATCAGCTTCACAGACTCCCACAAAGATGGCTCCTTCACATCTCTTATAACAACATCAGCTTCTCAAATCGATTGGCGGCTTCACAAATCAGATAGCTTCTCCTCTTCCACGTTGTGGCAGCTCTTTCACAGCAATTAACACTCATCAATTTAAAAAAAATAACACACAGCACTCCCACATTGATCTTCTCACAGAGGGTAGGATACTTCAAGCGGTCTCTCACGAGCCTCCTCAAATATACGTTGGCTTTTGCAACCAATGGCCCTGACAAGCTGGCCCCTTCTCTGTGTGACTGGATCAGAGTCCTCTCACACATGTGCTCGTCTTTCAACAACTTAGTGCTCTCATACCACAGCTCTGATACCAACTTGAATATTGCAGAGACAGGGGAAAACAAAGCAGAGCTCATAGGCTCACTTACACAAGGAATGGTCAAACAAATTCAATTAATCAATGTGAACATATTACAATATATATATGCAGCTTACAATAACAAACCCAATCCTAGATCCATAAGATGTGGATCTCAAACTAGCAGAGGATAATACGTATCAACTCAATCTAGCATAATACGCCTAGCATTTCTACATTATTCCAACATTGGGCACCTTGCCCGAGAGAGGTAAGCTATTGCAGGTCGTCATGCAAGTTGGGCCGCTGTTATAGACCCTGCTCTTGACAGGCCCGCTTCCTCAGTGGAGACATCCACCCCCCGCTCTGGATTGTTGGGAGATCCCCAAAATATCAATTTGCTCATCTTCTAGTTCTCCTCTATCTGTTAGTCCCCTTCTCCAATATGTGCCCACTCCCCACGTTTGGGTCTCTCACCTAACTAGTTCAAGAGATTGGTAGATAAGCATGGAAATACGCCAAATGATGAATCAAATGTAGGATTTTCTAAACTGGGATGTGTTATCCAATCATTTGTTTTTTGAAAATTACTCTTATACAATTTCTCCCCATAAATCTATTACAAAACTGTAGATCAATATAAAATGCTTGAGATTTGACCTCAAACCAACAAAATCTAAATTTTGCATAATTAACATTCACCAAAAGTCAACATTGAAGTCAAATATCAAACCAACAAAATGTGAATTTTGCATAATTAACATTCACCAAAAGTCAACACTGAAGTCAAATATCAAACCAACAAAATGTGAATTTTGCATAATTAACATTCACCAAAAGTCAACATTGAAGTCCTAATGCTTTGTTAGCATGCTCTTTAACTACATATGGTCAATGTCTTCCACCCATATTGTGAAGATTGTCATCATAAGTAAACATGGTTTGCAAAGGACTGCGATGCACATAATAACTCATAATTTAACTATTGTATGGATGGATGTGCCGCTCTATCTAAGGATATTAAAAAGGATAATAGAAAATTGACAAGTGTATATGGTCGATACTAAATTATATATTCATTGATGTAATATGTTATATATTGGGACAGGGGTAGAGCAATTGGTAATGAGTAAATGAGATAAGAAATTGTAAATGGAAGGTCACGAATTTGCTTCAAATGCACACATTATAGTCTTGATTGATCTCCATTGTACATGACACTCATTATAAGCCTGATGAGGACAACAACAACAAATATTGGGGAAGTACATAGAATTGGATAAAAATATGTTTCAAACTATTGAATGGGTTGAGTTCACCTTAAAGTATATACATATATTTTATTGAGCTTTAAAGTATTTAGTTAAATAACTATTTTATTTCATAGTCAATTAATGAATACATTTTTTGCCTATTTGTAAGATTCAGGTGTTATCTTTTATGATTCCAATTAGAATAACTGGCACATGAAAGATTGTGATGGAAAATATGTTGGATTATGTATTATTAAGTTAATAATAGAACATTAAGTTAGATATTGGTCTTGTGATCATTGCAAATTAATAATAATTGGGTAAATGCAAGTATTTTACTTCATAATTAGTTAATGCATGTAACTTTTGTCTATTTGTAGTATTTATGTGTTACACTTTATAACATGAAATAGTTGGCACTTCAATTATTAAATTTGGGGGCTGGTGCAAGGCAATGATACCCAATTATGACACGTTAGTTGCAATGACATTTTGGAAAAATAGAAATATTATCATTAAAATGAATTATTAGAGGTAGCTACAAAAAATTTTCGGATTACGTGTAAAAAGATGAAACGTAGAAAAACGGATGACCTTCCGGAATATATAACTTTTATTTGTGGAAAAGTGGTATAACCACCCCAAAATGTCATTATTCGAATATTGGTATGTTATTTTTTTTCTAAAACATAATGCACATGTTTTTGTTGGTCCACCTATTTGCTATGTAAATTTTCAATTTACGAGAAAAAAATATGTAGAGGCGTAGGCAACAGACAGATATTGTGCAGGGTTATTTTTCCAAAATTTTAATAGTTAATTTTATATATATATTTAAATTACCAAAGTCAGTGAAGCCCTAAAACGACATGGTCAAGTGTTGAGCCACCGTATCATGGTCTAAAAATAATCAAAATACTTTTTTTTTTTAGGTTGTAGGTAATTTTGTACTCTTGTGTGGGTTCTTTTCCATTTTCGAAATAGGTAAGCCAATCAAAATTTATACGCCAAATAAACGACCTATGTTTTTTACAAATTTGACATGAGAGTAGTTAAAAATGAATTAAAAATAGAAAACAACAATAGATCTATTCAAAAATTATAGATTTAGAATCTACACACAGAGCTTGACAAGTGTGTGCAATTTCATCTGTAGTGCACTCGTGGAGCATATGCGGAACTAGTTGTGAAAAACATGAAGTTACAGCATTTCATGTGTTCTGCCATAAATCAGACATAAATCAGACCGAGCCTCAAGGTGCAATCCGAAGCCAATTCCAATCCTGCAAGGGCGCCAAAAACAATTTGAATTCAGACACGCGTGCATGCAAATGTGGCGTGCACGTGTAAATGTGCGCGTGCAAATTTAAATGCGCACACACATAGTTACCCATACGCGTTATTTGCACACACATTTTATTTTTCAAAAACAAGGTATCCCTTTATATGTTTTCTTTAATTTCCTTTCTCAAGGGGATACATAAAGTTGACAAAGGAAATTAAAGAAAAAATATAAAGGGATACGTAAAGTTGACAAATGAAATTAAAGAAAATAGATAAGTTGCAATGAAAAAATAACAGGGTACGAATTGAACTGAGGAGATTCGAACCTGCGACCTATGTCTAGTCCCAAGGATACCACCTTCAAGATTGAAGTGCAGCTGACAATGGAAGACACAAGTGTAGTTTATTACCACCATGTGAATTTAATTTGACCTTATCAATCAATTCCCATCGCCATTTCCTCTCATACGACGTCCCACAACCATTTCTCTCGCCACCCACTCTTCATTCATTCTGTATGCATTTCACTATGCAACCGTCTCAGATTCTCAGTACGTTTTCCCTCAATTAGTTTCTCAATTCATTATGACCCATGCCCGTCGTCCAATGAGTGTTTCCAGTAGTCTTGACTTTCAGCTTGGCAATGGTGATGATTCATGGTATTATGTTTCCCTTCGGCTGCAAGATGGCAAACCCATAGTTCACTACGATGGTTTTTCTGACAAATGTGACGGTTTGGGTTTCGTGCCCCCGGAGCAAATGATGATGAAGATGTTGATGATAATGATGATGGTGATGATGATGATGATGAGATGATGATGATGGTGATGATGATAAAGATGTTGATTATTATGAGAATGGTGATGAATATGATGATGAGGATGATGGTGATGAGGATGATGATGCTGATGGTGATGAATATGATGATGAAGATGATGATGATGATGATCATCATAATCTTCATCATTATCACCATCATACTCATCATCCTCATCGTCCTCATCTTCATCACCATTTTCATCTCCCCCTTCCTCATCAACATCTCCATCATCATCATCATCATCATCATCATCATCACCATAGTCATCATCATCAACATCTTCATGATCACCACCATCATCATCATCATCATCATCTCATCATCACCATCAACATCTTCATCATCATTGTCATCTCCCCCTTCCTCATCAACATCTCCATCATCATCATCTTCTTCATCATCATCATCATCCTCATCATCATCGTCCTCCTCTTCATCATCATTGTCATCTCCCCCTTCCTCATCAACATATCCATCATCATCTTCTTCTTGATCACCATCGTCATCATCTTCATCACCATCACCATCGTCATCATCATCAACATCTTCATCATCATCACCATCATCATCATCATGAATTGATGATGGTGATGATGGTGAAGATGTTGATGATGATGACGATGGTGATGAAGATGATGTTGATGATGATGAAGAAGATGATGATGTTGGAGATGTTGATGAGGAAGGGGGAGATGAAAATGACGATGAATAGGAGGATGATGATGACGATGATGAGGATGATGACGATGATGAGGAGGAGGATGATGACGATGGTGTTGATGATGATGATGGTGATGATGATGATGGTGATGAGGATGAAGAAGATGATGATGATGGAGATGAAGATGTTGACGATGATGACGAAGAAGATGATGATGATGGAGATCTTGATGAGGAAGGGGGAGATGACAATGATGATGAAGATGTTGATGGTGATGATGATGAGATGATGATGATGGTGATGGTGATGGTCATGAATATGTTGATGATGATGACGATGATGATGATGATGATGTTGATGATGATGACAATGGTGATGAAGATGAGGATGAGGATGATGATGATGATGGTGATGGTGATGATGAGGATGATGGTGATGAGGATGATGGTGGTGATGATGAGA
>BSBM01002303.1:280000-290000 GCA_027924585.1 Larix kaempferi | reverse complement strand
TTCAGAGGCCAACAATCATCTTATTAGAAATCTACAATCTGCATTTAATTTGATTGGAAAAAATTCTCGTACAAAAGATTTTAATGCAGCCCGTCATGTCCTGTCGGAATTGATTGTGGACAAATCCACAAGGCAACGTCGCCTACTATCACACACATGTAAAATATTTAAAGTAGATAGAAAGAATCTTCAAAAGTATTATGCCATTAGAGAAAAACTTGAGACCCAGGCCAAAAATATTGTTGGGCCTTTGTTGGTAGCTTACCTCATTCAAATAGAAGATCATTGATGTTGTTAAAGAACTAGTGCAAAAGTTTTGGCATGATAACACTAGATCGTCATCGAATCAAAGAGATGTTTTAAAGTTGAGAAAAGGTGTTAGGGGGGGTGAACCTCATGTCAAGCACTTCCTTGATACGACACAAATAGAACTTTATGAGAGGTTCAAGAATGAGCACACACAATTGAACTTGAGCCAAAGGTCCTTTGAAAAATGCAAACCCTGGTATGTTAGAATTTGCATTGATCACAATACATGTTGTTGTAGATACCATGTAGAATTTGAGTACTATCATGATACATATAGACATATATTTTGTGGTTTGCATACTAACATTGTGCAGGATTTTCCATCGTTACAACCACCGAATGCATCCAGAGAATTTATACATAGCATAATGTGTCCAAGACCTGAAGGACAAAAATATTATAAAAGATCATGTTTATATGGGACATGTTCCAGTTGCAGTGGATTTGCATTATTGAGCTGCTACATCCACGCAACCGCGGATCACGAATTTGGGAGGATGTTAGTAGAAATGCAAAACATCCAGTACATAACATATCAATTAGATAGTTCAAAGGAAAGAAAAAAAATTGCATTGGTGAACTCACAGGTAATATAAGTTTGCATACTTTCATACTGTACATGTTGAATTTGTACATATATATTCAGATTGAAAATGTCACGTTGTATTAATGCCCTTGGTTTTGTGGCACCAGGTACAAATTTGCAAATTCATGAAGGAATTCTACCAAAAGACCGAGCAGTATGTACAACATGTCCATGTAGCACAATGGCAGGATGAACAGTACAAACAGTGTAGAGACACCTTTCCCAATGGCACAATATTGTCGATTGTGGACTTTGCTGAAAAATACACCCTACAGCCACATAATGAGATTCAAAGTCAATACTACCATTCAGACCAAGTTAGCATAATGGTCCATATCACGTATAGGCACACGCCAGAGAGCAACAATGACATGAGGATAATATTGAAAGAGACCAAATTCTACATCAGTGACCACAGGTGCCACTACCTGCATTATGTGCAACATTGCTTCAAAATTTTCTATGATCAGCTGAAGGAGAGAGGTATACAGATGGATCAACATTGGATATGGTCAGATGGTTGTGCAGGCTAGTTAAAAAATGCATGTGTTTTCCAGTGGTTGAGTATTTTGCACAGGACTTATGATGCGCTGCATGTATGGAACTATTTTGAGACTGGGCATGGAAAGGGAGAGCACGATGGGGTTGGAGCATGTCTCAAAATTTCCCTACGAAGGGAGGAGATGAGGTGCATGAGAGGCCCTCATATTCGGAATGCCGAATCCATAGTTTGATGGTGCAAAGAAAAAATGTCAGATCGAACCACAAAGCAACACATACCAACAGGTAGAGGACATGTTGTGATAAATTTATGGAATGTAGTTGATATAGATCGTTCGCGTTCTTATAGTTGTAGTACTGTGCAAGGAACTCGTGGATTTCATTCGGTTCGAAGCTCAAACAACCCCTTATTTGAAATATGGACACGAAAACTTGCTTGCTTTTGTGGGTCTTGCAGCAGTTGTGAGTGGGATGAGTGTGAATCAATGGATTGGGTTGCTGAATGGGATCATGTATCACTTGTAGTGGACCCACGTGTAGTTGTTGAAACAATCTAGTTAGAGGAAGGTCAGTCCTCTATTTCAAATGAATATGATCATATATCTGATCTTGTACAGCCAGGTAAACATTTCTGCATGCATATCCTAGTTCCCTCCTTGTTTTTGTAATTATCCAAGTTATCAAACCACTACTTGTTGGAATATGACCTTAAAATGCATTTTTGCAGGACACATCTACGCAGTTGTCGCCTCGACAGACAGTGCAATTGGGACGAATTATTGGTTGGCACGATGCATCCAGGGGAAACAAGCCCTCCTCGCATCATTAACCAATAGTGAAGGCATTACCTTTCTGACTAGCTCGATGATTGTTCAGGGGGATATCTTACAGTAGATGGAAAGGGACCAAAGAGCAATGGCTACACATACACGAATTATAGACCAGGTTCATGGGTGTATCACTTTACGCACCTGATCGTCGGTACAAACATCCAACTACAAACAATGTTAACGAAGACATCAAACAAGGTACGCTACTTACTACCTCATGCATAGCATGAGAGGTTGTTCGAGACAATAAAAAATCGGGAGGATCCAGAAGGCCTAATTGATTGAGGTACATAGTATAGCCACGTGATTGTTTATTCATGCATGATTAATGTTATTCATGTTAGATAGTTTATTTGATATTGTTATCTTATATCGTTTATTTGATGTCTGAATTATGATTAAGTTATGATTTATAGCCATGTGAATGTTTATTCATACATGATTAATGTTATTCATGTTAGATAGGAATTTGATATCGTTATCTTATATTGTTTATTTGATGTATGAGTTCTAATTAAGTTCTGATTTATAGCCATGTGATTGTTTATTCATGCATGATTAACCCTAGAACCACTAATATAACCCTACAAACATAATCTAGCCCTAGAAATCCTAGAAAGATAGACTAACCCTAAAAACACTAATTTAACACTAGAAAACTAAGCTAAAATACTATAAACCTAATTTAGTCCTAGAAACCTAAACTAGCCCTAGAAACACTAATCTAATCCTCGGAAACTAATCTAGAACTTGGATGAATATGAGTATCATTTGGGAGCTATGATTCTTCTTCATTGGATTCTTGAGTTGGTTCTTCATTGCCTTCATCCACATAATAATGGATAATTTCATTGTTGTTCAAATATGTTGGCAACGAGGGCATGTTAAGGATTTTGTCATTAGCGTTAGTAACAATATTCATATTCATATTCATCATGGCTTATGATAACCATTCATGCTAGGGTTTTTGGCTTTGCAATGTCACTTGTTCATTGAGGCTTCTTGCCACTTGACAACCTTCAATCATATTCAATTCAATAGTGTCATTTTGAATCAGTTCTAGAGAATATGTATGTGGTTCATGTGATGCAACAACTTCCATATTGTCTTGAGATACTTCATCATCTAATTGAGTAGCACTAACATGTTCATCATTGTCACCTAATGGTTGTAAATGTACTTGAGGGAGGATTTAGACATACCTCATCATCATCACAATCTTCATCATCATTTTCATATCTAGGTTCCTCGTCAACATCTCCGTCATCATCATCTTCTTCATCACCATGACCATCATCATCAATGTATTCATCATCATCACCTTGATCATCATCATCAACATATTCCTCATCATTTTCATCACTAGGTTCCTCATCAACATCTCCACCACCATCATCATCATCATCACCATCACCATCATCATCATCATCATCATCATCATCAACAACAACAAAATTTTCATCATCATCACCATCTTCACCATCATTTTCATCTCTAGGTTCCTCATCAACATCTCCATCATCATCATCTTCTTCATCATCATCATCTTCATCACCATCACCATCACCATCACCATCAACATCTTCATCATCATCACCATCTTCATCATCATTGTCATCTCTAGGTTCCCCATCAACATCTCCATCATCACATCTTCTTCGTCATCATCATCATCATCTTCATAACCATCACCATCATCGTCAACGTCTTCATCATCATCACCATCTTGACGATTTTGCAAATTTGACCCCTATGTGCAAGAATTACACACTCCCATACTGAGCAAAACCCTAGTTTCCAAGATGGATGTATAAGATGACACCAGGGCCATGGGACTGGAGGAGAGGGGCACCTCTAGAACTATCCTGGCGTCCTGAATCCAACAGAGTCGACGATTTATCGATCAGAGCCACGGTCGTCATTCTATGGCTCGTTCCGTCTCGCATCCAAAAGGCCTTCAGGGACACCTGCCAGATACCTCTTGGGGGCATAGAACTCCAACCGTGCAACAAAACTGGGTTTCAGGGAGTCCTGCAAGTGTGTCTAGGTAGGTTCTAGCTGGGAACGCTAGCCATAAGTGCCCGGTGGACGATTTTCCAAAGTTGAACCCCATGTGCAAAAATTGCACACTCCTGTACTGAACAAAACCCTAGTTTCCAAAATGGACATACAAGGTGACACCAGGGCCACGGGACCAGAGGAGAGGGGAACCCCTAGCACTATCTCGATGTCTTGAATCTAATGGAGTCGACGGTTTGTCGATCGGAGCCACGGTTGTCATTCTATGGCTCGTTCTGTCTCGCATCCAAAAGGCCTTCAGGGATACCTGCCGGGAGCATAGAACTCCAATCGTGAAACAAAACAAGGTTCAGGGGAGTCATGCAAGTGTTTCTAGGCAAGTTCCACCTGGGAATGCTACCCATAAGTTCCCAGTGGATGATTTTCCAAATTTGACCCCCGTGTGCAAAAATTGCACACTCTCGTACTGAGCAAAACCCTAGTTTCCAAGATGGACATATAAGGTGACATCAAGACAACGGGATCGGAGGAGAGGAGCATCCTTGACACTATCCCGGGGTCCTGAATCCAACGGAGTCGACGGTTTGTCGATTGGAGCCATGGTCGTCATTCTATGGCTCGTTCCGTCTCGCATCCAAATGGCCTTCAGGGACACCTGTTGGGTACCTGCCGGGGGCATAGAACTCCAACCGTGCAACAAAACATGGTTATGGGGAGTCCTGCAAGTGTGTCTAGGAAAGTTTTAGCTAGGAACACTACCCATAAGTTCCCGGTGGATGATTTTCCAAAGTTGACCCCCGTGTGCAAAAATTGCACACTCCTGTACTGAGCAAAACCCTAGTTTCCAAGATGGATGTACAAGGTGACACCAGGGCCATGGGACCAGAGGAGAGGGGCACCCCTGTCACTGTCCCGGCGTCCTAAATCCAACGGAGTCAATGGTTTTTAGATCGGAGCCACGGTTGTCATTCTATGGCTCGTTCCGTCTCACATCCAAAAGGCCTTCATGGACACTTGTTGGATACCTGTCGAGGGCATAGAACTCCAACCGTACAACAAAACCGAGTTTCGGGGAGTCCTGCAAGTGTGTCTAGGTAGGTATCAGCTAGGAACGCTAGCCATAACTGCCCGGTGGATGATTTTCCAAAGTTGACCCCCGTGTGCAAGAATTGCACACTCCCTTACTGAGCAAAACCCTAGTTTCCAAAATGGATGTACAAGGTGACACCGAGGCAACGGGATCGGAAGAGAGGGGCACCCCTGGCACTATCTCGGTGTCTTGAATCCAACGGAGTCGACGATTTGTCGATCAGAGCCACAGTCTCCATTCTATGGTTCATTCCGTCTCGCATCCAAAAGGCCTTCAGGGACACCTGTTGGATACCTACCGGGGGCATAGAACTCCAACTGTGCAACAAAACCGGGTTCTGGGGAGTCCTACAAGTGCGCCTAGGGAGGTTCCGGCTGGGAACACTAGCCATAAGTGCCTGGTGGACGATTTTGCAAAGTTGACCCCAATGTGAAGGCCGTGCCAATCTTGCTTAAGGGGGCCATTTCTCGTCCGGAGGCCCCCGAGCGTGCGTGGCCACCGTGGACAGGTCATGTATGGCCACGTGGACCTGTGGGAGTCGACGGAATCCAAGTCCACTCGTCGGTTTGGGTTGCGTGGCCCCAGAGCAAATCCTCAAGGTGTCCCTGAATTTTCCCGGGGTGCCCGACTAGAATGATCGTAGCAACCAAACCATGGCTCCGTTCGTGAATTCATTGATTCTAGTGGGTCCAGGACGCTGGGTTTCAGCTAGGGGACCCCCCACACAGTTCCTCGAAGTCCCAGAAGTGGTGCCAATGAGCCATCTTTGGAGCTAGGGTTTTGCTCAGTGGGGGCCATTCCAAATTCACTCAAGGGGGCCGTTTCTCATCTGGAGGCCCCCGGGCAGGCGTGGCCACCGTGGATAGGTCGACGTGGCCATATGAGACCAGTCCACGGTGGCCACACATTCCTGGGGGCCTCTAGACGAGAAATGACCCCCTTGAGCAATATTCGAAAGGCCTTCACTAAGCAAAACCATAGCTCCGGAGATGGCTCATTGGCACCACTTTCGGGTCTTCGAGGCACGGTGTGGGGGGTCCCTTAGCTGAAACCCGGCATCCCGGACCCACCGGAATCAACGGATTCGTGAACGAAGCCAAGGTTTGGGTGCTACGGGAATTCTAGTCGGGCACCCCGGGGCCATTCAGGGACACCTTGAGGATTTGCTATGGGGCCACGAAGCCCAAAACAGCGAGCGGACTTGGATTCCATTGGATCCCACAGGTCCACATGGCAATATGGGACTTATACACGGTGTCCACACATGCCCGGGGGCCTCTGGATGAGAAATGACCCCCTTGAGCAATATTTGAAAGGCCTTCACTGAGCAAAACCCTAGCTCCGGAGATGGCTCATTAGCACCGCTTCCGGGTCTTCGAGGCATGGTGTAGGGGGTCCCCTAGCTGAAATCCGATGTCCCAGACCCACCGAAATCGATGGATTCGCGAACGGAGCCACGGTTTGGGTGATACGAGCATTCTAGTCGGGCACCTCGGGGCCATTCAGGGACACCTTAAGGATTTGCTCCAGGGCCATGGAACCCAAACCAGCGAGCAAAATTGGATTCCGTCAGATCCCACATGTCCACATGGCCATACGGGACTTGTCCACGGTGGCCATGCACGCCCGTGGGCCTCCAGACGAGAAATGGCCCCCTTGAGCAATATTCGAAAGGCCTTCACTGAGAAAAACCCTAGCTCTGGAGATGGCTCATTGGAACCACTGCGGGGTCTTTGAGGCACAGCGTGGGGGGTCCCCTAACTGAAACCCAGCGCCTTGGACCCACCGGAATCGACGGATTCATGAACAGAGCCACGGTTTGGGTGCTACTGTCATTCTAGTCGGGCACCCTGAGGCCATTCAAGGACACCTTGAGGATTTACTTCGGGGCCACGGAACCCAAACCGGCGAGCAGACTTGGATTCCGTCGGATCCCACAGGTCCATGTGGGCATACGGGACCTGTCCACAGTGGCCAAGCATGCCTGGGGTCCTCCAGACGAGAAATGGCCCCCTTGAGCAATATTCGAAAGGCCTTCACTAAGCAAAACCCTAGCTCCGAAGATGGCTCATTGGCATCGCTTCCGGGTCTTCGAGGCACAGTGTGGGGGGTCTCCTAGCTAAAACCTGGCGTCCCAGACCCACCAGAATCGAAGGATTCATGAACGGGGCCACGGTTTGGGTGCTACAGGCATTCTAGTCGGGCACCCCGGGGTCATTCAGGGACACCTTGAGGATTTGCTACGGGGCCACAGAACCCAAACCGGCAAGCAGAATTGGATTTCGTCGGATCCCACAGGTCAACGTGGCTATACGAGACCTATCCACAGTGGCCATGCACGCTCGGGGGCCTCCGAACGAGAAATGAACCCTTGAGCAATATTAGAAAGGCCTTCACTGAGCAAAACCCTAGGTCCGGAGATGGCTCATTGGCACCGCTTTTGGGTCTTCGAAGCACGATGTGGGGGGTTCCCTCACTGAAACCCGGCATCCCGGATCCATCGGAATTGACGAATTCACGAACGGAGCCACGGTTTGGGTGCTATGAGCATTCTAGTCGGGCAACCTGGGGCCATTCAGGGACACCTTGAGGATTTGCTTCGGGGCCACAGAACCCAAACCGGCGAGCGGAATTGGATTCCATCAGCTCCCACAGGTCCACATGGCCATATGGGACCTATCCACGGTGGCTACACATGCCCAGGGGCTTCCGGATGAGAAATGGCCCCCTTGAACAATATTCGAAAGGCATTCACTGAGCAAAACCCTAGCTCCAGAGATGGCTCATTGGCACCGCTTCCGGGTCTTTGAGGCACGGTGTGGGAGGTCCCCTAGCTGAAAACCGACATCCCGGACCCACTGGAATTGACAGATTCGCGAACGAAGCCATGGTTTGGGTGATAGGGGCATTCTAGTCGGGCACCTTGGAGCCATTCAGGGACACCTTAAGGATTTGCTCTGGGGCCACGGAACCCAAACCGGCAAGCGAACTTGGATTCCGTCAGCTCCCACGGGTCCACGTGGCCATATGGGACCTATCCATGGTGGTCATGCCTTCCTGGGGTCCTCCAGACGAGAAATGATCCCCTTGAGCAATATTCGAAAGGCCTTCACTGAAAAAAACCCTAGCTCCGGAGATGGTTCATTGGCACCACTTTCAGGTCTTCAAGGCATGGTGTGGGGGGTCCCCTAGCTAAAACCCGACGTCCCGAACCCACCAAAATCGACGGATTTGTGAACGGAGCCACGGTTTGGGCGATCCTGTAAGCATTCATTTTTAAAAAGTGGTTTAGGGCTCTTGCATCTTGGAAGTGACCAAGAGTATCTTGCAGTGTGATAAGTATGGCCTTACGTCAAGTGCCTTTCACGAATTTGAGGCAAAACATAACAACATAGGAGAAACTTGAGTTGTTTCTCCATTGCCGAGGCGTTTGAGGCCGAAAATGATCTAGTAAGCATTTTTTTTCCAAAAGTGGTTCAGAGGCTCTTGCATCTTGGAAGTGACTCTATTCTTTATCTTCATGTCCACTTATACTGAACTGGGTTTTTTATTTTTATTTTTTTAATGACAGGTTTTACCAACAGGATTCTACTCTGAATTGTGTTTGGTGATAAAGGATTTTACTATGGATTGTGTTTGGTGACATTTATGGCAACCCCCAAGGAACATATTGAAAAGATCAAGAGAGACAATTTCTGTGTTGGGAAAAATGAAAATCCAATTACAGAAGATTTACATCAAGCAGTTAAACAATTATCTGCTGAATTATACACCAGGGATGTGCATTTTTTGATGGAGTTGATTCAGGTAATTACTGAGTTACAATTTCAGTAGTCATTTTATAATCTTATATGTTTTCTTTGTTTCCATGGTGATATTAGTGTTTTGTTTTGGGTGCAGAATGCGGAGGACAATGACTATGAAACACATGTGGAACCTTCGTTGGAATTTGTCATTACAATTGAAGATGTTGCTGGTGTAGGCGCTCCAGTGACCTTGATAGCTTTTAACAATGAGAAGGGATTTCAGAAACAAAATATCGATTCTATATGAGGGGAAGGTGGTTATATTGGAGAAAAATGTATAAAACGAGCCATAGAATGACGATCGTGGCTCCAATCGACAAACCGTCGACTCCGTTGGATTCAGGACACCGAGATAGTGCTAGGGGTGCCCCTCTCCTCCGGTCCCATGGCCCCGATGTCACCTTGTACATCCATTTTGGAAACTAGGGTTTTGCTCAGTAAGGGAGTGTACAATTCTTGTACACGGGGATCAAATTTGCAAAATCATCCACCGGGCACTTATGGCTAGCGTTCCCAGCGAGACCCTCCCTAGGCACACTTGTAGGACTCCCCAAAACCCGATTTTGTTGCACAATTGGAGTTCTATGCCCCCGGCAGGTATCTAGTAGGTGTCCCTGAAGGCCTTTTGGATACGAGACAGAACAAGCCATAGAATGACGACCGTGGCTCTGATCGACAAACTGTCGACTCCGTTGGATTCAGGATGCCAGGATAGTGCCAAGGGTTCCCCTCTCCTCTGGTCCCATGGCCCCGATGTCACCTTGTACGTCCATCTTGGAAACTAGGGTTTTGCTCAGTACGAGAGTGTGCAATTTTTGCACACGGGGGTCAACTTTGGAAAATCATCTATCGGGCACTT